>VWYH01003312.1:11817-64335 GCA_013399365.1 Pampusana beccarii | reverse complement strand
TGTTTAAAAGGCATTTAGACAAGGTTTTTAGAGACATGGTTTAGTGCCAGTGTTAGGTTATGGTTGGACTCGATGATCCTGAGGGATCTTCATCTACGTATCTTCTAAACACCTCCAGGGATGGTGACTCCACTACTTCTCTGGGCAGCCTGTTCCAATGCCTGACAACCCTTTCTATGAAGAAATTCTTCCCAGCTCCCGCCGTGCCCTGGGCATGGTGTACAGGCAGCTGCACAGAGCTGTGACCTGCGGCTCCTGGGACACCCAGGTCTGCTCATCCCAAGGGATTTACCTGAGCAGCTTCAGCAGCAGGAACTGTTGTACAATCCCCCTGCAATGCCCAATAACTTCCCGAATTACAGCCTTTTTCTGAACACAGGTTCACACATCGTCAAGGAGAACAAAGTAATTTTCAACTTGATTGCCTCTGCCTTGGGAGAACCCTGGAAAAGCTAAAATACACTGTAAAACGGGACAAACACAGCCCCACTTTTTTCACCTATACTCCTACTCTGCTCTTTCTTTTCCCCACAGATATCAAGAATTAGACATTTCATAGGAGGCCTAAGTTGGTTGGTTTGGCTGAAATCATCCACTATTTTCTGAAAGGACTTTCAGTCCAGAAAGAAATGCCTACAAATCTGCCAAACACATTTGGTTTGATTGACAGCTAATTCTTCTCCCTACTTTTCTGCCTGGCTGCACAATCAAGGAAGCAACTATTCCACACAAATTTTTAATGCAGAACCTCTTTACCATCCGTCTGGATGTGGTGTCACTAGGATACACTCTCAGGGTTTCTAAAAAAAATGGTGGCACATTATCAGTGGTGGAACTTTTGAGACACAAAATAAATATTGAGAGACCCATAACAAACTTACTGTGACTGGCAACAAAATCAGAAATCACATTCCCTGGCTTTCTCCTCGTTCACATCTATTGTATGATGTTTTGTGTCCTTGGCAAGTCATTCACAGCAAGGTTTTGGGAAATGTGTGCTTAACATTAGTCTTCTAAGGTAAAATGTCTAGATTTTCAAATGTATTCAGCCCCATCTCTCTTTCAGAAATCAGTGAGAGCTGTTGAGTGCTCAGTGCTTTAAAAATCAGTCTGATTTTCTCTTGTGATCAACTTTGGATAAAAAGACTAATTTTAATGTCAGAAATGGAGGACTTGCTTATACTGCATAAGCGTTCTGTAATCCTGAAAGCTTCTAAATGTGCTGTTGTTACTTCACTTATTCTGATGTGGTTTTGGAGGTGGCCAGTGGAATAAATTGGGGATGTATGTTTTTAAAATGCCTTGAGGAACTGAGGTCCAGATGACAATTGATGTGACATACTTATCACCTGCAGCAGAAAACCACCACTGAGAGATAACACATAAGGCTTCTCCTCATGCCCACATAGTTCTACGTCATTTGTGGTACAACAAAAAAGTCTTTGCAGCTACGTATTTATTTGCCTTGCTTGGTGCCCTTTCTGTTACTCCCACTCATTGGACTTTAAAGCTTTCTTTGACAGTTTTATTATCTTCCATATTTTGCAGCCCTTAAAGTCATTGATGTTGCAGCCTGTTCCGGGGGACTGGTGGCAAAGCTTTCTTTGTTCCTCCTAAGGGAAAACCCCAAAGGCCACTAAAGCTGCTCAGCGATGTTTCCCTTCCTTTTAAGGGTGAGCTGAGGGAGGCAGCCAGCTTTCATCCCTAAATCTTACCAGATGAGAAGGAAGTAAATGCTGAGGGCCAGGCAATGAGGACCAGTGCTGGAGCCCATTGGCAAGGGGAGATGCAGCATCAGCTGGTGAACAGGCACTTGCTGGGGCATTGAAATCTGGGATCTGTGCTGTGTCCCGATGCTGTCTGCAGATCTTCCTCAGCATCTCCTCTGCAGAGCAGGGCTGACCATCTCTCTGCATCTGCTGGCGGGCTGCCTGGCAAGACCAGGCGTTGCTGGAGGACAAACAATGGCAACGTAAAACAGATCCATGTGCATGAGGAAGCAAGGACTTTCCCAATGAGTCTTGCCATGCCTCATATATTTACAGAGATCCCCCTTTCCAAGCAGGGAAAATTTAAAACTGTGTCTGAAAGAGGGTCTATTTAGACACTTACCTCCTTCTTGCTGGAAAAATTTTTAGTTACTTTATATTGTAGGAAACCTTTTTTCACAGGCATAAATGCTGAGCAAGGAAATACTAGCTAGTACTAAAAGACAGGCAAACTATCTCAAAAATATGATGACCTGCTCTGAGTGCAGGACTGTTCAATGCTGAAGATTAATCATGTTAACAAGAGCCTCCACTATAAAAGCAAACTATGTCATGTTATCATTTTCAGCTCAATAATTGAATATGTGTACTGCAACACCAAAAATAAATCAGTGACCAGCAATGAACAACCATCACATTTCCTGCTGGGGTTAATATATATATATGTGTGTGTGTATATATATGTGTGTGTTTATATATATATATGTATAGGTTGCTGCATGAGAGAGGAAAGGGGTAAAGAGAGAGGTGGAGAGACTTTTTACTAGGGCCTGTAGTGACAGGACAAAGGGCAAGGGTTTTAAACTGAAAGAGGGTAGATTTGTATTGGGCATAAAGAAGAAATTTTTTCTGGTGAGGGTGGTGAGACAGTGGAATAGGTTGCCCAAAGAACTTGGATGCTCCATCATTGGAAATGTTCAAGGTCAGGTTGGATGGGGCTTTGAGCAACCTGGTCTAGTGAAAGATGTCCATGCCCACGGCAGGAGGAGTGGACTAGGTGATCTTTAAATGTGCCTTCCAACCCAAACCATTCTGTGACTCTATGATGTTATTCTGGCACACGCAGACAGTGCAAAATCCTGTTCTATATGGGCCACCAACCCTCAGCCCACATAGACTCTTGCTCTCCAGGATCTCCTACAACAGCATGCAATATTTGTATGAATTTAAGGATGATCAGCATGTGCTGCAGCCTGATGATGTGGTGTCTGGTGGTCCCTCTTCCCCAGCAGGTCAGCCCTGGCTGCTCAGGCAGCTCTGCGAGCAAAACTCAGGTCTTTCCCATGGGCTTCACTCCTTCCCAGCTGTGGAGTTCACATCTGGCTACTCTGTCTGTTGCCTGCCTGGACCCAAACACTTGCACTCCTACTGGCACGAAACCAAGGTCTAGCAGGAGAGTGGAACATCAGAGGGTATCAGAGGGTAAAGCTATATCAGCTCTGCTTCCAGGATGGGGTATGTCATTCCCAGCTACATCCCGTGGCTACCTCTTACTCCTCCACCAACTCTCCATGTAGGTTGCTCTCCTGCTGCCTTCACCTCCCTCTGTTTCTCCTTTCCCTTCTCTAGATCAGTCAGTATATGCTTCAAGTCTGGTTCAGCTTCTTCAGCTGTCCCCATGATCACAGGCTCCTCTGGGTCATCTTTCTTCCTGTAGGTTAATTGTTTAATTTAACATACACCTCAAAATATTCAGCCTAATAACCCCTCCATAAGCTCCTCAAAGCCCTGTCTGAACTCCAAGATCTTCTTCAACTCTGTCTTCCAGCTGAGTCCTGTCTCCCACAGGTTCCTCAGATGCCATTTCCCACCTAGGGAATTTCCATTAAAAATATTAGTCAGGATTATCTGCCTCCCGCAGCCAGGCATCTTTGCTCTCTCTGCCTTTAAATGACAGTCACTGCCAGCATAATTGCCTTCATCTCCCTCCTCAGCTCTGCAAAAACACCATATCAAGCTGTCCCTACAAACTCCAGGCAAAATCACAACCCTCTTCCCCAGTCAAGGCCTCCAGCAATTATCATCTGCTTGGATTTTAAAGCTTTTTGCCTGAATCAATCTTGTTTTGAAATAGTAAAGATAACAGCTTGCAAAGTGCATACATTTACATACCTCACTACATTCAAATTAACTGCGAAAGATAAGAATCTCCAGCAAATTAATTCTGCTAATGTTCTAAACTGTGAATTTCAATCAAAGCTGAAAACCAAACCAATTCAGCTAAATTGCTGACTCTTGTTACACTTTAAGTGATCTAAAAGCATGCATCAATAAGCAAAGCAACTTGGCTTTGTGCAGCTGAGTTCCAGACTGATTTGCTGCTTTCCAGGGTTGTCTGATAAAAAAAGCCACAGTCAGCTCTAGCTAATAAGAGAAAATCAATCCAGCGCCAAAGAGCAATAAAAATGTGGTAGCAAGTTCAGAACATTTTGTCACAGCTAAAATTGGTTTCCTATGAACCATCTGAAATAATATGCACTGCAAAACTTTGCAGATCACAGCCGTTGAAAGAGCAAATGCCTGGTTGAATAACAGTTCCAGATGCAAGGGAGAAAATCCAGTTTGTCCCAGAATGAGGGACTGTACTGAGGAGAAGAGTTAGAGATTTTACACAAAAAAGTTTGGAAGGTAATTAACTGCTCAGTGCCCTGGGGCACTTGGAAGCCAGGAGTTTAGCTGGAGAAACTTTCTCTGAATTGTTCAGGCTATCTATATGTTTCTTTGGATAACTTGAAACTGGACTGCAGATTTTGAGATGAACAGGGCCTTATAGATCAGAGATCAAAGCAGTGTGAAAAACGTAAGAGCAAATCCAAGTGAAAAGCCTGGAAACAACTGGGATGTTTTATTTCTACCGTTCCCACACTGCTGCAGCAGCCGGGTGCCCCACAGGCTCTCTTATTTGGATTTCTAAATATAAGGTACACTGATGCAGCTAAATCCCCAAAGTGCACGGGGAGAGAGAAGAACAGCTTTTACAGACTCAAAGACACAAGGCTCCCATGGGGATTGCGGGTTCAATATGGACATCCCTACCTTACCAGCGGCCAGGGCAGTTCCCAGCAGCTGGGTCATAGAATCGTAGAATCATAGAATGTCCCGAGTTGGAAGGACCCACAAGGATCATCAAATCCATCTCCTGTCCCTGCACAGGACAACCCCACAGTTCACACCATGTGTCTGAGGACGTTGTCCAGTCTCTTCTTGAACACTGCCAGGCTTGGGGCCGTGACACCTCCCTGGGGAGCCTGTTCCAGTGTCCAGCACCTCTGGGTAAAGAACCTTTTCCTCATGTCCAACCTGAACCTCCCCTGGCACATCTTCCTGACATTCCCTCGGGTTCTGTCACTGGTCACTAAAGAGAAGAGATCAGCACCTGCCCCTCCTCCTCCCCTTGTGAGGAAGCTGTGGCCTCCATGAGGTCTCCTCTCAGTCTTCTCTTCTCCAGGCTGAACAAACCAACTTCATGTGGTTGGTGATTGCCCAGTTCTCCAATTTGTCCAGATCCCTCTGCAGGTCCTCTCTGCCCTCAAGACTGTCAACAGCTCCTCTCAATTTTCTGTCATTAGTGAACTTACTTAGTATTCCCTCAAGTCCTGAGTCTAAGTCATTTATGAAGACATTAAAGAACACTGGCCTTAAGATGGATCCCTGCAGGACCTCCCTAGTGACTGATCACCAGCACGACATAACCCCATTTACTAGAACCCTTTGGGCCTGCCCCGTCAGCCAACTGCTCACCCACTGCACTGTGTGTTTACCCAGCTATATGCTGGACATCTTGTCCGGGAGGACACTGTGAGACACAGCATTGGAGCAAATAAAGCAACTATACAGGGAGCAGAGCTGCCTGTGACAAGCTTTGGTATTTTTTGTGTCCTGGGAGGCTGGGGCAGGTGATGGCAAATGCAGGTACTGTGACACCTCTGATGAAGAGGTGACCATATGACAGGGCCATCTGGCACAGCCACAGCCTGGCTACTGTTCTCCTGAGAGCAAGGCCTCTGAATCACCAAGGATTTGGTCTTACTTCTGTAATCGAGAGACAGAAACGTTTCCTGCGAGCCAAAGCAGCCTTTGACCTTTATTTTTAAAGGAAAAACTTGTGTTTCCACTGCTGAAGGAAGCTGGAACCCTCTGCTTGGCCACAAACAGGCTTCCCACGAACAGATGTGCTCAGAGCATCCACCCACACACCCCGAAAGGACGAGCCTTTGGAGAGAGCAGGAGGCTTGCTCTCCACCAACTCTTTTCACACAGATCAGTGAATTCTCACTGAACAGAAACGCCTTTTCATCCACAGCAGTGGGGGCCATGCTCCAGCCCATGACCCGGTCCCTCCATACAGGACTTGACGAGAATAAAGGACTGCTTTTCCCTTTGTGCTTCCCTCCGTGGCACCACACAGATTGAGCAATGTTTCAAACCATTCAAAAGGAGGGCCCCGCTTCTATTTTTGCAGCCACATTGCAGCCTTGCAAAGTTTGGTGGCTGCTGCTTGCGGTGTGAACTGTCCTGCACAGGCAGCATGGGGAGTTAAGGAAACAACCCCCAGCTCCAGAAGGAATACGGTAAATAACTCTGTATGATTCGCATGGAAATGGTTTTCAGTGGACAAAGCAGCTTCGACTTTGCTGCAGGCACAGTGATGAGTACATCTTCCACGTGTGGTGTGGTGGGGGCTCCCTATGTACTCCATGTCAGGGTAATAACCTGCTGTGGTCCACCTTGTTCCCATGGGCAGATTGTGTATTTAATGGACTGTACTAAGCACGTTTCCTTGCTGATTGTACAAGCCGATAACTACTTTGATAGGACGATTAATTTAAAGTGTTTCAATATTTTCTTTGGCATCTGCTATGAAGAAATCAACCGCTGTCCTCCCTGAGTGCTTCCCCTTCCCTTCCCCTGAGCTTCACAAATAACTTATCTGTGCCATCAGACCTATATGCCACTTACTTTGTCTGTGAGATATTTTTTCACAGTGTGAAATGATCACGCTTCCTTTACCCCCTTGTTCATTCAGACTGCTAACCCTTGGTGGAAGAGTCTATATTTTTCAATGGTTTTGCAAAATAGTTGCACTGCTCTGCTTTTGCTTGAGAGCCCTCTTTGCTACTGCGATAAAACTGTAAAAGTAGTGAGAAAGGAAACTGCAGGAATAAGTCTGATGGCTTTTACACAGTCCTCACTTTTGTATAAATTATAATGCAATTATTTAAAAATTAAAAATTATTTAAAATGCTATTAGAGAAGCAGGGATTTTATACCAGGGCATAGACAGAAATGTAGCCACAGGTGTAGCTAAGAAAAATGGCATATCATAGAAGAATGGTCTTGTGCCTGTGATATTATTCAATGTCTACATAACTGTCCAGTTGAGCTATTCAGGCAGACGAAATTTTATCTTTGTGGAAAGTTTCTGAGTAGTCACGTAAACAGCGACGGAAATGACCAAAGATACCATTAGCAAGTGAGTTTGTTCTAAGAACAAAACAGGCGTGCATGTGTGGAAAGCAGACTGCGAACCACCATAGACGTAACCAGGATTACACAGGGGCCCTTGTAGTAGCCTGGGTTTGGAAATTTAAAAAAAAAAAGTAGTATTGCTGCAGTAAAAGAACACAAGAAAGTGAATAATTTAATGTTGAGTGTGTGCGTCACAAAAACTAAATTCAAACCCACCCCTGCTGTGAAATGACAGGAGTCACAGCGCTGACAGAGAGGAAAGAACAGGAAGGCAACAGGGGAAGAAGAGGAGCAGCCTCCCCAAAAACACACAGCTGCCTGGCCATCTCCCTGTGTGACTCCAAGAGCTCTTTGTGAAGACCTTAATCCATCATTTCTGGGGGGAAACGTAAATTGCCACGCCGCTACATCACTCACTCTCCAGGCGCTGGCTGCCCTCCTGCTCGGCACGGAGTGCATCGTCATGGGGAGAGTGTCTGTCACACATCCAGACCCTGCCCAGGGATGCAGGATGCTGCAGTACCCTTTTCATCTACCCCTGCTATTCCAACATCCAGCTCTTCTGCCAGCCAGGAGCGCACAGCACACGCACAACACGGAACAATTATGCCTACTGCTTGCATGTTTTCCGTCCCAAAATTAGATTCTTATTGATTACGATAACTAAAGCAGTCTCATGAGGAAACTATTTTGGCATCGGAGCTATTCTAGTTCTATTATTCATCAGGAAACTAATGATATCCTTCAGTTTGCTTTCCAGATGGACAATATAAGAGTCTTCAGGCTCCCCTGCAGCCACCTTCTGCTGCTGGCTCTTTGCAGCTGTGTTCAGCAGGGCCCTGGCAGGCTGGAGATCTGAAGCCAACTGGAACCCAGAGAGAAAAATTTCTGAGTTCCAACTTGCATGAAAATGTTTATCTGCTTCATACACAGCTGAAACTATTTTATAAAATATAAACATGCTGTTGCTAAAACTTTAATGGGCATAATGACTGCTCTTTGAGAATTCTAATTATATGGATTATGAGGAAATAACTTAAGAACTTGGATTAGATCAGGGGATTTGGATGGGCTGTCAGTGACGCAACCTTTGCGCTTACAACTCCCTGAAAATTAATCATTTTCCACGGTTTATGTATGCATTCCACTTCTCCACGTAATATGACACTGCAGGCAATGTGTTTCACGGGATGTACTGCACATCTCGCCTTGCACAGTCACTCCAACTTTGGCCCTGTTCCTCCCCAGAAATGCCATTTCTTCTCTGCAAAGAGCTGCTCCTTGTACCTCCTCACGGAGCAGACCAGGCACCCAGACCTCAAATCATTGTGCATTCTGATATTTTCAATGTTTTCTGTTTATTCCTATATCGTATGAGAAGGCGTAATTTAACTTTTAAGATACCCATCTTGACGACTTTTCTCAAAGACAATTTACAGGTTTATGTTTTCACATTTTGAGGTGTTATGTGTTTTGTAACCAGCTCTGTGTCATAACGAAAGCCTGAGTTGCAGAGGAACGAAGCTATAAATCCAGCATAAATCCAGTTTTGTTCATTCACATTTGCCTTAATAAATGGGTTCTTACTTTTCCTGCTGGACATTATGGAATGAAACCAGGAACTGAATCATTGAGTATTGTGAGAAACTGGCTTGCCAATTTATAGACTTATGCTAATACCTGGTCTAAAATGTTAATTTGCTACTAATCGAATTGCTGACTTCTGGGGGCAGCATAGACCAAATTTCACCTGTTTGGCACCCTTTGCACACCATGAATTTTTCCTCCAAATAGACCCAGCCCTACAACTGGGAGAATTTTTTCTTTCGATTCAGCCAAAATGTTTTGTAAATGAAGAGAATGCTGCTTGCAGGCGTGGTTTTCTGGCTCATACTTGGAAACTACAGGTTGCCATTTCCTTTTCTGAATGTAAAAACGTAAGTAGTGTTTATGCATTTTGTATAAACTCTGTGGAGCTGACCAAGGAAGAAGACTTCTGGGTGTTATGTGGTATCATCCCTGCTCCCAGATGCCACCACAGACCTGGGGACCACCCGTATCAAGCTGACTCTCCAAATGCACTGCCCAGCTCACCCCACAGATGAGGTTTTGGGGAGATTAGAAGGATTCTGAACCACCTTGTACCTCAGGAGAGGGAAAGCATTTCAACCAGCCCCATTACGTGCTGCTGATTCAGCAGCCAGCTGCACCCACTGCTCATACTAAATTTCTGTGAAGACACAGAAAATTTCAGCCCATTAAATGTTCTCAATATAAAGAACTACCAGCTTTTATTGTGCATGGAAGATTACTAAAATAGGTATTTTTCTAAGATGGAAGAAACCTCAGTGTGGTGTCCAGAAGAAATTCTTCAGGACAGTCTTGGAAAGGAAAAGAGGAGGAAAGCTGTCAGTGAGGCTCAAGCAATTTCCCAAGCACCACACAAGAGATTTTGGATGGCTACGGAGTCAAAAATTGATATCTGGGCCACTCGCTGGCACCATTGCTGCCTGCACGTTCTTCTCAAAGGAGAAAGCTCAGGAAAGGTCGCCAATGCAAAAGAAAGGTTGAGTGAAGCCAGGAGAAAGACATGCACAAAACACTTAGAGCATTCGCCGTGAAAACGCAGGATCAATAATTCAGTCTATTACAGCATAAAATCAGATCAACAGGGCTGGCTTTCATCCCACATAAACAGCAGTTCCTGTCAGTGCAGCCCTTTCAAAGTACGCTTTTAAGCGATTGCAAGCATTGCAAAGATTTTCATTTTCAGAAACATTACATAAATAATTCTGGGATTTGAAATGCTCTTTGAAACTTTAAGACGAAAAACTGCATAATCCTCCCCTTTCAGGGATTATCCATTCTTTGTCCTTACACAGGATACAGGAGTACATTTAGTAAAGAACATTTGGGATAAAGTTGGTGGGGTTATTAAACAGTGACTATTTTTTATTTAAAACTTTGTTACGGCTGTCAGTAATCAAATCACATCAGTATGGACAATTTAAGGTAAATATCCATGTTCAGCCTTTAAATAGTCCGAGCAGAACATTTCTTTCTGTTCAAGATGATAAATTTGGTTCTACAATTTTTAATTAGTTGGTCACCACTATGTTTAAGTGCTAGTGACAGAACTGGACAAGTAATTCATAGGGAATAATTTACTCAGTTAATTCAGCCCATTTTTCTGCTTGCGTATTGCTCATAAGGAGACTGAAATACTCTCACATTTATGCCCTCCTCAAATGTATTCATCAAATAAGCTCGTCACATTATTATCTGCTTGTAGCTCCTGCCTTGATCCTGCTGGAGCAAAGCACAGGATGTGTTCAGGGGAACGCAGCAACCACCAGAGAAGACATAAAGATGGGGACCCCTTATCTCAGAGAAAGGATGATTGGAAGTATTTGAAACAAAAAAAATAACACAAGGGTAAAGTGGTGAAAATGAAGGGCATAATACAAGAAAGAGAGGGTATTCAATAAAATTGCAAGCCAGAAACTACACAATGTAAAAAAAAAAAATATTACAACGTTGGAACCTACTTTGCAAGACAGTACCAGTGCCAAGAGCTTAGCACAATTCAAAAGAGGATTAGGCATTTATATGGAAAGTGGGAATAATGGATCTGAGACTATGATTTTAAAGCAATATAAACCCTTTTGTTTCGGGGCATTGGCAAGTCTTGCAAGGTCAATTCCTTACAAGTGCTTGTATTTGAAATTCAGAGTATGAGCGTCTTGGTCTCCCACATTCTAAGGGCACAGCTTGTGTGGTGCGTTTCTGGTTCTTGCTGGGACAGGTGAGGTTCGAACTGGGTGCACAGTTTATACACGCAGCCTTGTCAGTTTGTTTTTTATGTCACTATCTTCAGCAGTATCACTTACCTCAGTGTTTCTGATGGTGAGGAGACTAGCCAGATCACAGTCTGGAGCACTGGCATCTGCTGGGTCCCCACAGGACGTGAGCTCTTTTTCAAGAGCACAAGAAGAAATTTTTTACAATGAGGGTGGTCAAACCCTGGCCCAGGTTGCCCAGAGAGGTGGTGGATGCCCCATCCCTGGAGTCATTCAAGGCCACGCTGGATGGGGCTCTGAGCAACCTGATCTGGGTGAAGATGTCTGTGTTCATTGCAGGGGCTTGGACTAGATGAGCTTTGAGGGTCCCTTCTAACCCAAACTATCCTATGATTCTATGATTTCTGTAGGCTAACCCTGCTCTCAAACCTGCTCTGTGGCATCAGCTGTGGCTGCAGGGGAAGATGAAGCCAATTCCCACTAGCAAAGGACCAGGGAAGGAGGAGGCCTGGGAGCTGGAGATGCCTTGTGGCTTCACTAGGAGTAAGGGGCAGCCCTTGGAAAGACATATAGAGAGACCAGGGAGCACCATCACCTCTCAGCCTTAGTCTTCTCCCAGCACTTAGAGTTTGTATCGAATACACAGAGGAGAGACAACTCAAAAAGGTACCCAGAAATCCCCTTCCCATTTCAGTACTTACAGGTTGCGGGACATCAATGCATTCAGTAACACCTTCCCTCATTTCTAGTGACAAGATCTTAACAGTACCAAGAAGAACTGAAGCTTATTTATAGGTGGGGAAACTGAAGATCTTTCCCAGATCCTGTTTTATATAGATTCCAAACCTCTACAAGTCAATATTGAAATTTTGTTCTTCAAATTCACCACCCTTATTAAATTTTCCCTCTCTTCTCTATAGCACTAGCAGGCAATTTTATGATATGTGATTCATAAGAAGGTTGCATCCAATCAGCTTAGACATTAAATAGGCTCTGACACAGAAGCCTGGACAATTCTTGCGCAGTTCAAATTCCTTCCAGACTTGCTATGAAAAATTCGTCGTGTGTTCTGTAACGAGAACAGTAA
This sequence comes from Pampusana beccarii, assembly GCA_013399365.1. NCBI lineage: Eukaryota > Metazoa > Chordata > Aves > Columbiformes > Columbidae > Pampusana > Pampusana beccarii. The sequence goes on along the minus strand of VWYH01003312.1, from coordinate 52,210 downwards.
ATTACAAAAAGCACATTGGGTAAAATGGCCATGAATCTCCTGCACTCCCCAGTGAGACCTCCACTAATTAGAAAGGTGAGAAGGGCTCTTCCCGGAGCAGAGTCAGACTTGTGCCTGTGTCACCATTCCACAAGGTTACTTAGTGGTTCACAGCACTGGGTTTCCATTTTTCCAGGGAATTTCAGTCCACCCGGCCGTGTTCTGCTGTTGCATGTTAAGTGATGCCAGCCAAGGCCACGACTCGGGATTCCTCGGGGGATTTTTTCCTGTTCTGGTTTCACTACAAATAAGTGAATAACATTGCAGATGGAAGGGTTCTAACCATCTGGGCTCCAAGCACAGTTTTGACTAATCCGCGTTTGTCTCACCCATTTTGTCTAACGTATCTGTCCAGTGCTGCTGGGTACCCACACACATGCCCTGAGCCCCCCAGATGCATGTGCACCCTGACCTGAGACCAAATGACATAGCCTGCCATCACCCATATTACTAAACTCTCTTGGCCTCATCCATATTATTAAACTCTCTTGACCTCCAAAACTGTGTGGCCACCCCCAGGCAACCCCAGGGGAATGGCCTCTTGCTGACTCCTGACCCAAGACTGAAGTCCCTGAGATGCTGTCAAGGAGCCTTTGCCCAGCACTGTTACTGTGAGGCAGATTCCTGGAAATAAGAGAAAAAAAAAAAAGGACTACAAAGGCTGCTGTCTGCCTCTAACAGGCAACTGGATGCCATATGGGAAGGGAAAGTCCCACTTCTAAAGTTCCTATTTGCTCTGGGGCAAGGAGCACAGTTTGTTCTGGTTTGTTACTAAAAAAAAAAAAAAAAAAAAAAAAAAGCAGAATTGACAAAATTATTTAGGAGACTGTGTTTTTCCAGTCTGCTTGTCACACCGTATCCTGGCTGGCCCATCCCATGTGAGGCTGTCTAACATATCGTTGCATCTTGAATGTCATCCACCTGTGGGAACTGAAAAGCAACCCCATAAGATTAACCCAGCCTTTGACCGGCATCGAGTCACTGGCAGGGAGCAAATATCCCTCCCGTTAGTAAGAGATAACATTCATTTTCTCCATCAGCCTCTCGGTGCACAAACATTGTCTGTCACCAGGAACTGATCTCAGAAATCTCTCACAAACCGCATCCTAGACAGTAATGAAGTTTCAGAAATATCCAAATAAATATCGCTCCTATAGTTGTCAGCCAGCTCAGTTATGTTTAAATAGTATCATCCACACACAGAATAGAAACAAATATTTGCCATCTATGCTTTTCTTCTTCCTCTTCTTTTTTTCTATTAAAGAGGACTTGGTACATCAATTTTTCTTCTCTTTCCCTTTTTAAATAATATCGCAACATTTTGTGGAGCACATCTCCTGCTATGTCTCCTAGCAGGGTCAGAAAGGCAAACAACCCAGAGAACAGACATTATTAGGAAGACAGATGGCTAAAATAGTCCAAATGGGGTGAACAGGGACAGACAGCAACGTGGGACTGTCACATACAAATGCGACATCAGCTGATGGTCCAGCCTTGCACCATACACAGAAGAAGCCATCACAGTTCCTTCTATTATATTAGCTACCAAACCCTATGTGCAGTGGGGAGAGAGGGGGAAATTTCGTTTTAAAGTATCACTGCTTTCCGCATAGAAAGCTGGTAGTCATGTCGTGGGGTTGTGGCTCCCACCACCATGACAGCCCAGGAAGGTCTCAGCTTCTCTGCTCCTTGTGAAAGTCTCAGCCTACAGAGCGGAAGGCCATGAGGACTATTGCGGGATACTGGTGAGAGCCGTGTCCTGTTATCAAGGTGCCCTCAAATCTTAACAGCTCAGGCTGCGACAGATCAATCAATGTGGCTTGGTACCCTTGGTGTTCGTCTCCTGGAAATTAAGAATCAAGCTAAAAGAAAAGACTTTCGTCTCATAGCAGACAGACTGTTTACAGCCTGCACACTCTATACATGCAAGAAATAGACTGCATGCACTAAGCATGGGTATTTTGGCAGGCACATTCTCTTGATCTCCTTAAAAGTGTGTGCTAAGAGCCAAATATACATCCCCAGTTCTAAAACCCAAGGCGTGCTTTGGTAAGGCAGCTAGTCCCACTCAACACACTAGTTTGAAGTACATTCAAAATACACTGTATTCTTTTTAAAGAGTGTTATAGAACTAGTGTGAACATTGGAGATACGAGGTGCAGCATTTTAGTAAATTAAAAGTGCCAGGGCGCCAGACTGGCCACGTTAATTCAAATTTTGCTGGCAGGTTTTTGGCCTGGTTGTGCTACTGCTCTCCCACACATTCTTTCCACGGCTTAGGAGATAGCACAAAGCAGGGGACGTTCCCAAAAGCAGGACGGGACTGCACAGCTCTGGAGGTGAGGAGAGGTCCATAACACAGAGCAGGGCAGACAAGCCAGCCCGCCCCGGGGCAGAGGCCTGGCCCTGGCAGTGTCTGGTTCACTAATGCTGATGTAGCCGAAGTCCCCTGGGCACAGGGAGTTGGTTTCTCTTGGGTTTATTGTTAAGGGTGAATAAGAACATGAGGCTGAGAATGGAATACATTATCACTTTGCCATCCAGCCTCTCTATTCAATGCCAATACCAAATAAAACAGCCCAATGGTCCGCTCCACCATAACGTTCATATTTTCTTGCAGACACAGCATACCCTACTTGAATGGCACCTGTATTCAAAAACACCTCGCAGACACCTCCAGCGGGTTACAGACTCTGCTGGTACACCAACCACAATGCAACAGTGGTCAGCCCATTGCCTGGAGGGATGAAAGGGAGGGCACCAACAAGGGACCATGATCCTTAGATGTATCCACCGTCACAATCCCTCTCCTTCCCTTTGCTGTGAGCAGAGAAGAGTCGAGATCCTCAGAGGTTTGAAAAAGATGTTTAAATGCCTTAAAGAAACTTGATTTCAATTATTTTCTTCATCTGTGTTCCTTCCATTTGCCTGGTTGGCATCTATAATCGGAGGGGAAAGAGATGCAGTCAGATATCTTCCCATCTCCTGCGCTTCCCCAGGCACTGACTTACGGTAGAGAATAGGAGCGTATCTGCTCATCACAGCTGGCATCGCGACCTAGAAAAAAGGATGATGAGCAAAATAAAAAAATGGCTCACGCACAAGCGTGTGTGTACACAGACACAACGGAACAGCAGAGCACAATAAGCAACGTTTGGGGAGGTGCACAGAGGAGCTTTGTTGTTCTTACATTTGGTGTCAGAACTCAACATGTAAAACAAGAGGGCTTTTTTTTTACTTTCTCATTCGTGAGAGTCTGCTCTATAGAGCCTAATTAAAGCCATTCTGTTTCCAGATGAGTGAAAATGTGCAACTTGTATACAAATCCTTTCTCTACAAACTGAAAAGCCAAAATTATGTTATTCATTTCTGCTTAAGAAACAAACAAATTTTAAACCTGAAGCAGTCTCAGAAGTAACACCAGCCATAAGACAAAGCAATATGAAAACATAGCTTTGAGAAAACATTGCCCTGCCTCTCATTTAAACAGACATATTTATTGATGGCAAGACATAATGCACTTCAAACCCAGCTGAATAACTCACCTTAAAGGCTTTGAAAGAGACACACATCTATTTTGAAGATATATTTCCTTCTGTAAGCATAAAATATGCTCAATTTACATTTTTCAAGTAAGCCATCTTTTCTGAGCAGAAAAGCACATTAAAAGGTGAAGACAGAAGTCTGCAAACTTGCAACATTCTTTCCCAAGAACATGCATTTTATTTGTGTCCTAATAAACATAAATCAAGCAAGGTAGCATCTAAGAAAATTAAGAGCTAGGCAGAAATGTAGAGTAAGGTCTGACAGCAACAGAACAGAATATGCAGCACTGCTTATGTATAAAAGTGGAATTTGGGATGGTTTAGTGCTTTCCAGTGTAACGTTCTTAAGCAATTCAGCCCAAAGAGTAGAAAGGAACCGGGGCTTCTGGATTCTCTTGCCAGGAGGAGGAATTTCCTTTTTTTTATGGCAGAAAAATATATAAATGTCATCAAAGCAGCACCCTCAAAGAGGACCCAGCTTACAGACTCTACTCTGGGCAATACCACTTGCACCTTCCGTGAGAGCTCATTTTTTACAGCCTTTCCCTGCAGTGCTGTGTAGCACTGGGAAAAACAGATCCCCTTCCCCATCTGAGAACAGTTAGCTTTACATTTGACTTAAGATCCATTTTCACTTTCCTGTGACATTTAACCATCTTTTCCTGCCTGGTTTTCGTGTACTTCATACCCAGTAAAGACTGAATTTAAAAGCAAGTAGTGGTTTCGCACCGGGGGCTCCCTGGGAATAAGAGTTTCCTTGTGCTGCGGTGCCAGGCAGCCCCCATCTCTGCCAGCAGCTCACAAGGATAAATCTGAAGCAGGTTTCTGCCTGTCTGGAGGATCCACCTGCGCACAGATTGCTTTGGGCTAGGATTTTACCATGTGCACATGGCATTACATCTTAAGCAGCTCTTGTTGTAGTTGATATCTGATGATCAGCTGCTGGGAATAGCATCGGCACCTCCCCAGCCATTTCCCCGGGGGAGGATGTTAAAAACCTGACGCTGTGGCAGCTTCCCCAGCAGCGTGGGCACAGCTCTGATGGGGATGTGCTTTTACACAGCAGATCCACATCTCTCCCAAAGGGGATGGGAGGCTGGGGAGATACGGCATCCTTAACCTCCTCTGCTAAATCCATCCCTGCATCTCTCATCTCTGCAGGCTGAGAGAGTTGGGGTGTTCAGCCTGGAGAAGAGAAGACTCCAGGGACACCTTACTGCAGCCTTTCAGTACTTAAAAGGGGCCCATAAGAAGTATGGGGACAGACTTTTTAGCAGGGCCTGTTGCAACAGGACAAGGGACGATCATTTTAAACTAGAGGGGAGATTCAGGCTAGACATGAGGAAGAAATCTTTTACAATGAGGGTGGTCAAACACTTGTCCAGGTTGCCCAAAGTGGTGGTTGATGCCCCATCCCTGGAGACATCCCAGGCCAGGCTAGATGAGGCTCTGAGCAACCTGATCTGGTTGAAGGTGTCCCTGCCCATGGCAGGGGTTGGACTGGATGAGTTTTGAAGGTCCCACAGTATTCTACAATTCTATGAAGGCTCCTCTGATCAGGGCACGTGATTACTGTGATCCCACTTGCAAAGAGGCTGTGATGCAGTGGTCATCTGTGCTGTGATGTACCACTAACAAACTGCATGTCCCCATCCATCCATCCATCCATCCATCCATCCATCCATCCCTCCCTCCCTCCCTCTCCGCCTCAATCCCTTCCTCCATCCTCTCACTGTTTCCCTGAGGATGAATCACGCTTCCCATGCTCCATAAACTCTTTTTTCAGCAGATCCCACCCTTTGCACTTCTTCCGTGCAGCCATTCAGTAGCTATGAGTTTGCTGGTGCCGTGCTGGCCTCCAGCGAGCAAAGCATCTGAGAGCAAAGTGCTGGAAAACCTGCGCCCTTTTTGTAAATTTAGCTCCCAGTCATGCTGTGGTTTGATTCCCTATTTGCAAAATGAACATGTTAATCCTTCCTTTATCCCACTGTTTATCAGCCTCAACTCATAAGATTGTAAACTCTGAGGCAGGGCTGTCTATTACGTTGTGTGCCTGGTCCAACACAGCCTTGAAATCCTTAGGAGTTTCTAAATGCTGCTGTTCTTATATTATCATATTATTCAACCTGATTAATTTCTGGGCTGCATCTTTAAATGAAGATTGCTGTTTCCTGAACCTTAACTCCAGAGTCCATGATCCAAATTTATCCCTGCTGTCATACCACTAAGTTACATTACTGTTAATAATTCCTCGCTCTGAATGCACTGGCTTGTGCTTTCCCATTTCGTACTTCTTTTACAAGTGATAAAGGATTGCTCTGAGGAATTTTCATTGCAAGAGAAATCAATTCCTGCTAGCAGGGGAAGATAGCAAGGTCCATATAAGGTGATCTCATACCACCACCACTCCCTTGAACAAGAGTATATTTTTTTTGCAAGCTGTACATCTGGATGCCAGCTTTCCAAGTGCTGGGGTTGATCTATCAAACAATGAAAAACAATCTATCTTTAAAAAGAATGGTGATGCAAATAGCTCTCAGAAAAGAAATCTATCAAAAAAAAAAAAGAATATAAATTACAGACTGGACATGTTGGTGGAGGAGGAATGGTATGTGGTTTATATCAAGTTAATCCGCTGCCAAAACTTTCACTGAATTATATACTGAAATGGCAACCCTAGGCTAAAGGTAAAAGGGGCACATTGCCAGCAAAGACCCTGTTTCTGCAGAGGCTCTGCTCATGCCTGACTACGTGCTCCTGGTCTGCTTGGAGGAATTGCTGCTTGACCCGCTGCCACCTCGGAGCTGCTTCGGTGCTCCTGGGGCACCGCAGGGCGCTGGGTGCCTGCAAGCAGCAAAGGCTGCTCAGTTGGATGCCCGGCTCCAGCCGAGCTACTGGGACAGGTACAAGGAAGAGTTCAGTGAGTGACGGCATCTCCTCCACACCCCGTGGGACCAGACCCAAGCTCAGCCTTGCTCTCAGCCACCGGGGACTTAGAGAGGGAGCGCCCAGGCCTGATCCAGGACAGCGTGCTTATTGTTAGCAGTAAAACCATCAGTAAGCATCACCTTGTCCCTGTGGTGACTCTTCCAGCTGCTCGGCAGAGCCCTCTGCCCGGTTCACTTGTAGCAGCAGCTCTTCCCTTTGCAAAAGGGCTCAGAGCAGGTGACACCAAGGCTGGCTGACCCCCCCGGTCCTGGGCTGTATGTACCTCTGGGTCCTGCAGCAAGGAGCTCCACGGCAGAGGGGACAAGTAACCCTGCGGGTGGTCATGCAGAGTGGTTGATCAATGGGATCCAGCCAACCTTGGCCCCCATGTGACAGGAAAACAACAAAGTCTCGTTATTTACTGTAATTACTTACAATGTACAGTGCACAGCTGAGACCCTTTGGTATTTCAGTGACAGGTGTTGTTTCTTGGGGGACATTTAATACCGGCTATGTTACACACAAAATATGAGATTGCATGAACTTTGAAACTGTGGCATCAGGCACGCAGAAGTTGAGAAGTGCCAGAAATAAGATTGTTAGTGTGTTCTTAATTTAGTCTACTTTTGCATATGTACTTGATAAGGTCTTTAATTACATGATCTCATGTTTACAGTGTGATTATAAAGCAAGCACAGGGAAGCCCAAATCAAGCTGCAGGGCAACTTCAAACATAATTTTTGCCAACTTCTCAGTTCTGAGTGTGAGTGAGGCCATGGAATTTTAGAGCAGCATTTTTGTTCATAAAGTGTGCATTTCCCAAATCTATTTTGTTTTTCACAGAGTTCTGCCTTGCAGTACCTCTGATCCAATGTGAACTGAAGCTATTAGCAGTGCTGGGAAGAGCAATCAGAGGCCACATGTGAATTAGGCAATCTCTCTTACAGGCTGAGCAAGGTTTCAGCTAATTGATGAGACAAGGTAATTTCTGTGATTGAAAGTCTTTACTACAGATAAAGCACCGCATTATTATCAGGTACAGCTTTGATTTTTCGTTAATTACTCTACTAATTTTGGAAGATGAGGGAAGTATTTATGCCACATAAGGTAAAGAAAACCAAAGTGTATGCTTGGCAGAGTCATGTTGTATTTGTCTGGGCTGAAAAACAGGATGTGTCTGTTGGTAGACGCTTTCCCCTGCTGCACTGTTTCTCTTGGCAGCACAACGTGCTAACATTAGAAGTGTCTGAATGCCTCTGCTAAACTATTAGCACAAAATAAGTTCCTTTGTGTTTTACCCATTCATGTTTCTTAATTTATGTTCTGGCACCACTTTTCCTTTTATTGTGCAAGTCAAGAGCTTGCACATGTGGCCAAAATCTGTTTGTGCATGGGCAGCGATCAGGATAAGCGCTCTTGAAATCAATACAACTGCACCCGAGAAAGCCAGACCCCGCTGTGTCTCTTATTTAAAATCCAATTCACACATGCCTACCTTGAAGTCTTGCTCAGAAAGTGACGGTGCACCTTTCTCTGCCTCGAGAACTGCTGACAGGCTAAATAGAAACAAGAACGAGCCATGGTGTGTGGGACCAGAGCCTTGTTCCCTGCAGTGTGTGGATCTGGACTTCCAGTTTGCCCCATGCTGGGAGAGCCAGAGGCCACCATGAAGTCCATCAGCAGAGCCAAAACATCCCTAAAGTGAAATGATCCTTTTTCTTTTGATTTGTCTCTGTTCTACAGCAACGTGTTTTATTGCCTGGGAACNTGTGTTCTTAATTTAGTCTACTTTTGCATATGTACTTGATAAGGTCTTTAATTACATGATCTCATGTTTACAGTGTGATTATAAAGCAAGCACAGGGAAGCCCAAATCAAGCTGCAGGGCAACTTCAAACATAATTTTTGCTAACTTCTCAGTTCTTAGTGTGAGTGAGGCCATGGAATTTAAAGCAGCATTTTTGTTCATAAAGTGTGCATTTCCCAAATCTATTTTGTTTTTCACAGAGTTCTGCCTTGCAGTACCTCTGATCCAATGTGAACTGAAGCTATTAGCAGTGCTGGGAAGAGCAATCAGAGGCCACATGTGAATTAGGCAATCTCTCTTACAGGCTGAGCAAGGTTTCAGCTAATTGATGAGACAAGGTAATTTCTGTGATTGAAAGTCTTTACTACAGATAAAGCACCGCATTATTATCAGGTACAGCTTTGATTTTTCGTTAATTACTCTACTAATTTTGGAAGATGAGGGAAGTATTTATGCCACATAAGGTAAAGAAAACCAAAGTGTATGCTTGGCAGAGTCATGTCGTATTTGTCTGGGCTGAAAAACAGGACGTGTCTGTTGGTAGACGCTTTCCCCTGCTGCACTGTTTCTCTTGGCAGCACAACGTGCTAACATTAGAAGTGTCTGAATGCCTCTGCTAAACTATTAGCACAAAATAAGTTCCTTTGTGTTTTACCCATTCATGTTTCTTAATTTATGTTCTGGCACCACTTTTCCTTTTATTGTGCAAGTCAAGAGCTTGCACATGTGGCCAAAATCTGTTTGTGCATGGGCAGCGATCAGGATAAGCGCTCTTGAAATCAATACAACTGCACCCGAGAAAGCCAGACCCCGCTGTGTCTCTTATTTAAAATCCAATTCACACATGCCTACCTTGAAGTCTTGCTCAGAAAGTGACGGTGCACCTTTCTCTGCCTCGAGAACTGCTGACAGGCTAAATAGAAACAAGAACGAGCCATGGTGTGTGGGACCAGAGCCTTGTTCCCTGCAGTGTGTGGATCTGGACTTCCAGTTTGCCCCATGCTGGGAGAGCCAGAGGCCACCATGAAGTCCATCAGCAGAGCCAAAACATCCCTAAAGTGAAATGATCCTTTTTCTTTTGATTTGTCTCTGTTCTACAGAAACGTGTTTTATTGCCTGGGAAAGAAAAAATTAAAAAAAAAAAAAAACCAACCTGCAGCAATAAATAATGTGGAACAGGATATTCAAGAATGATAATCCAAAGCACTGCATGAAATGAGGGCCTTTCCCTAAAAACACTGCACACCACAAGTTCCTTGGAGCATCAAAATACATTTTTTCATGTTTTTTATGGAACCAGGGGAATTGCTGGTGCTTGACCTATCAAGGAAGTATATATTTTATAAAGGATCAACTGAGCCAAGAAGTCTAATCCTATGAAGCTTGGCTGAGAGACACTGTCTGAAGAGACAGCCCAAGAAGTTTAAAGCTTCACTTTTCCAAACCTGGAGCAATTCACCACCTTCCCAGTGAAAGGAACACAGAAGCAGAAGTGCTTTGGGAACATTTACTTCTGGGTAAGAGGGGTACTCTTTAAGTCAGCTCTACCTGAAGCAGCTCCAAGGATTGTCCCCAGGGCCGGCTGCCCAGCGCTGGGATGGGAGCTCAACTGGAAATCCCAGGTGCTGGAAACAGCCTCACCGAACCCCAGGAAAACAGGCTGCTGATGCCTGTCTGAGCCCCTTTTTTGCAGATGGGTGGCAAAAAGAAAAAGGGAAGAGCCCATTTAACAGGAGCCTTCAACCTCCTTGGATCGGCCCATCCTTGCCCTGACCAAACAGCAGCTCCACCAGTTGAGAGGTCAGAGTGGGACACTGGGGCTTGGTGTCAGGCTTTCCCGGCCTGTGATCCCCAGGATCTCCAGGGACAGCAAGGGGGCACTAGTACCTCTCAACCCATCAAAGCACTTGAGGTTTTGGATCCCAGCAGAGAGCTGAGCTCCGGCTCTCTGTGGCTTTTCCTCTCATGCACATGTCCCCAGGCTGCCTGGTCACCAAAAAAACTGCATGCCAAAACCGTGCTCTTCCATCCTGACTCCTTGAGGGGTTTTCCTGCCTTTTTTCATGAATTTCAAACCCTACAAACAGGTACTTTTCATTCTTAACTGTAACTTGTTCCACACCCTTCGCAAGGTGATGCTCCTCCAACATTGGTGAAAAGCTGCAGCTCCACATTAAAGCTCAGGTCACACAGGCAGCTCAGACCACAGACAACTGATAAAGAGGAAAACAAAGATGGAAAGCAAGAGGAAAAGATCTCTCCTGCGAGCCCCAGCACACCCAGAGTCTCGTTTCAGCCTACCAACACACAGGCCAACACAAAGATGTGGTGACTGCAAAGTTGGCAGTTAAAAGTTAAATAATGGTACCTGCCAACTACAGGGTGAACGTGATGCTAAGAAAACATAGCTAAGTGCAGCACACGAAGTGGTCCAAAGGAAAACAAAAATAAGCATCTACATTATCTCCTTTGAACTGTTTATAGCTGGGGTCTGGTCACAGTCCTATTAAGGTCAATGGAAAGATTCCAGGTAGCCAGGACTGAGTCTGGGTTTGGCTCCATATCTTTGACTCCATGGCTTCGTTCTGGGACACATAACAAATATGTTTAATGGTGTAAGAGGGCTAGAAGCACCACTGCTGCCTCTCGACTGCACAGTTCACAACAAGGAACTGGCTCAACAGCCCTGGGGGAGAAAGGCAGCTCTGTCTGCTGCAGAAACACATCGCCTAATTCAGATGCAAAACCTCTAATTTATGCAGACAGACATACTTGTACACATATAAACACGCTGTTTTTTTATCACAGCATGTGGATGAGTGGGCTAATAAAAAAAAAAAGCCATATTTTTCTCTTACACACACGCAGTCACCTACACAAAGCCATGCTAAAAATATTTTGTAAAGGCAGCAGTCAAGTACTCTGAACAGGGAATGGCAGAATTAAGACTGCTTGTTCAATTTGATACAGTTTTAAGGATTGAAGTTAAGCAATAATAGTATTGTCTTCAGTTTTATGCTAACAATTCCTCTTCTGTTCATCCTGAGAGAACAGAGCTTGCATCAAAAATATCTTTTTTTTTTTTTTCTAGCTAAGGTCTTGGAGAAAAAAATAGGAAAACAAAAAACAAGAGTTTATTTGTGAAAGTTTCTGGAGAGATTTCTCAGGAAAAGCAAAAGTAAAACCACCACAGAGATAAGAAAATGTCAGAGTTAAAGCTGCCCAAACATGGAGACACCTTTTATTTACTCATGCACTCATCTCCAGGGAAAGTGAACCAGACTGCACAGCCAGCCCTGACTTCCGAGTGACTAACTCTGCAACCTCAGAGGGCATTTGTGTATTTAAATTCCAGGGGGCATTTACTCATTTGTTTTCAGAAAAGCAAGGTGAGCACTGTGCCGCGGTGGTGCCTCACCACTGGTGCTAGCTGAGTCACAGGCAGTGGGCCAGGCTGCCATCCCCCGTGTGAAAAACAGCCCGAAGGAGACAAGACTTCAGCCAGAGGTTTGGTCACTAAGCTCACACACAGTCTCCTTTATACCTATGCCCTGCCTGCGCTCTTCTGTCCTTTCCCCTCCAAACTGTCCCTGCTCCAGGCTTGTCATAATTTCTCCAGTCACCAACATCTCAATCTCTTCGTTTTGCCAGCCCTGTCACTACTGTTCTCCTCTCCCAGCCCTTATCTAATTGCTCAGCCATTCTCATTTCACCATGCCCAGTCTCTCTGCTATTCATTTCCAGTTTTCCCTTATTTTTCCACCCTCTCTTTCCCTCGTGTCTCACCTTCATCCCATCCATCTCCCGCTCCTCATTTTCTTTCCATTCCCTTTCCGCTCAGTTCAGGCCGGAACATCCCCACAGCCTGGGCTCAGCGGGATTTGGGGACATGGTGGGGACAAGCCCTGTGCTCTCAGACCTGGCTCTGCCATCCCAGGGAAGGTTCTGTACGTCCCTGTGCTGGAGCATCCCCTGTGCAGATGCATCGTTTGGGGTGCAAACCAAAAAGTTCAAACCAGCCACTGCTAAGCATGTAAAAATCAGAATTTTTCCTAAAACTTGACACCGAGGCAGAAATTAGTGACTAGTGGAATGGCAGGGAAGGAGTGAAAATACACGCTAGACATAGGATCAACCTGTGGCAAGCGCACCCTCCCCATTCAAAAGCAGTGACTCCCATCTTCAGCAGGGGCAAACGAACTACTTAAAATCTTGGTCATTTCAGGAATGATTTGACAGTAACAGTTTTTTGCACCTCTGTAGCATCTTTTAACCAAGACTTTTGGACACGGCTGTCAAGCCTCAGACAACCCTATTGTCCCAGAGGGCAATGACGGGTGGACAGATGGAGAATGATGAACAAGCCACCAGCACACCCAGAACCAGCCCATCTGCCCCGGCCTCCTGGGTGGCCTGCAAGGCACCCTCCTGGCATCTCCCCAAAGGTGTGATCTTTCTAGATTATGCTTTAACTCTACAGTCACCATATCTAATAAACGGCCGGAAATAGAAATTTTGCTCCACGTTTATCACGACACAATTATTTTGCTTACAGACAACACAAAAGCATGTGCAGCTTATTAAGATGGTAAGAGACCCATGTCCTTCAGAATATAACACCCGTTTATTTTCCTGCAGAATATATCGCAAATGTGTTTCTTCGCTGACTTTATTCCTTCCTTAGCTAAGCCAGGACCACTCCCCAGAGAAACCTGACCCTCCCTTTCTGCATTCAGAGGATGTGCTCAAACAGACTCTAATATGCCTCTATCTGCTGGCTTCTAGTTAGTGTTTGCGCTGTTTCATGCCTCACTTTCCTGCTGAAAAATAGGAAGAAATGGCTTTTTTATTTTTAAATCATCACCTGAACATATTAATCATCACTAAAAATTCAACTTGAACTTGCGAACATGGACATTAATGGCATAATCTCAGTCTTAGTCTGGAAGGGACAGAGTGGGTAATTTATCACAAAACGGGTGAAAAAAACCAAACCAAACCAAAACAAAAAAGCCTTTCTGTTTTCCAGTGTCTAGGACAGATCCATAACTCTGTTTCAAATCTCATCTGAAAGGTAAAAGCCATAAAGACTTGAAAGATAGCTCTGAGCCTTCCCAGACTACCTTCCTACACTGGCTTTACCGCTTGGACCTGAAGAGCCTGAACAACATGTTTTGGCTGTTACAGAGAACTTCACCAAAACAGGCAGGTGCTGGCATGATTTTAAGGCTGTAGATGAAGTTCTCAGAGGAAAAGCTTTACTCCATTTACCAGCCTGTCTCCCCAGTCTATTTCTGCAGCCATAACTAAGGAAGTTGTTTGCATAAAGACCATGAAATGTGCATGATGAAGTGCAGTAATGCACATTAATTGACAGTGAATGCAAAGAAAGGGCGTAAAGGGATTTCTGTTGACATGTATTGAAGTATGAGGGCTGGTAAACCACAGAATTAGAATCTTACCTAGGGATTTTCTGAATTCTTATAATTTAAAAATCGGATGCCCACAGCCCTACAGCTCAGTTTGTACCATTTCTTCTCAGGTCCTCTATGGACTACAAAGAAACAATTTTTTTTTTTTCTATTCACACATCACTTGTCTTATGTTATGCACTTGCAGCAACAAGTAAAGTCATGATTCTTCATGTCACCCCTGAAGTCTGGGTTGACATATTTGTGTCTCGTGTTTCTCAAGACAAAATACGTGTCCACATGTCCAGGAAGTCTGCAGCTACCATGGTGGGAATGCCCAACCTGCTGGTCTTAACACATTTCATGGTGACTATACACATCAAACAGCTACAGTCACATCGTGCAAGCCCAGCATTCCCCAGAATTGCAAGTTCACTGTACCTGCAGTGTACAGCAAATACACATGCGAGCAGAAAATCTGCCAAGTATGGTGGAAGTGAGATCTACTGTGCTGGCATGGTAAATGCGAGGCTTTCCAAGGGCATCAGACTTCACCTGTACACAAATCTTGGATGTGACCAAGGTTTCTGGATACACAGCAGCTCAGACAGATTTAGTAGTGGCTGCTGAACATCTGGAAATCCTGGATAAAACCAGGAAATGCTCAAGACTGTCAGGGTAAGTTTCTAGTAAAAAAAAAAATGAACGTGCCAGTCCAGGATATCATGGTCTAAACTGCAGTTTGGCGTTAGGATTCACTGGTAAGGATCATCTGCATCAAGACCACAGGCTGTTAGATTTAAGTAGTGGGCAAATGAATTGGCTGCATAGTTTGTAAAGTAATTTTTTATTATTTGGGAAAGAAAATGTTGTTTGAATACCTATTGTCAGTGAAGCAGAATTACTTGCACTCAATCTCTTGACTATCACCTGTATCTGATCTACAAGGAAAGCATCCTTTTAGCTAACATGTGACTGTTGGACATATTTGATGACAATATAGTTCAAAACGATCAAAGTCAACTGTCAGAGAAATTAGATTAGTCGTTATTAGTCTTCAGTAGTTCCCATGAGAACCTTAAACAGTTGGTGGTTCTTCTTAAAAGATTAGAGTAAGCCTTGTAATGTGTCATGATGAAAGTGGTAAAGACTTGGATAAAGGGTAGACTGCTGTCTTTGTTTCTGTAAGCAGACAGTTTCTAATTCAGGCTTTTAATTGTGTTGTATTTTATCAGCCTGTAATACAGAAAACATTGGAAAAGGGCCTATATCTTTCCATGAACTGCTAGAAATGGTATTTTAAATCCATTCCTCTGAAAGAATCTGGTTCCTACTGGCCAGTGTCAATGCCAGCAGATATTCTTATTTCCACACCATTTTTCTTTGCTCTCTTCGGTTCCTACTGATGCCAAGATGAGAAATGGTGCTGATAAGCAGTCACAGGACTAATTATTACACACTTAATCCTACAACCTTATCAGCGAAGTTGAAACAAAATTGGCAGTATATTAACCATGACCTAAAAGTGAAGGTACAGAGTTTTGAAGCAAGATGAGAAGAGGCTTTAGCTATTATGGCTGCTGTCCTGCAGTATAGCAAAAAAAAAAAAAAAAACAAACCAAATTCTGCATTAACTATTTTATTCTTTCCATAACTGGAAACTTGCATGATGTGAAAAAATCTGTGCGTAAAAATTGAAATCTTACAGATTCAAATAATAAAGGATATCACTCAAGTAATATTTAATGCAAAGAGGCATTCAGATAATCTAGAATATCTGTGAACAATGATTTCTTCAAGGCGATAGCCAAGATTTCTCTTTGAAATGGCTTGTTTGAAGTCTCTTTGCACAGCCGTAAAACAAAAGACTCCCTGTTTAAAGGATTACATTAAAAGAATCTTTTCTTCTGCACTTATTTGTTGGAAAATGCTGATGAGGGAGAGACCCCCAAACTGCTACGGAGGGTATTATGACTGTCATTTCAAAGAAGATGGAAAAGTTCTTTAGATCTTTCTCCAGCAGTGAGGTAATCATACATCCTTGTCCTTTCATTAGAATTTCTTAGCCCCAAATTTATCAAAGAGCATAATTTCACTGCATTTGATGTTCCTTACTATCACGTTTCTTTTTATTTTTTTAATGCATCCCTGAAGCACACATATCACATAGCACAAAAGGACTTAAACCCTTTAAAGTGTATGATAACATGGGATTACAAAAATAAGGTATCTGTTGACCAAGTTTTCATATCCCTTACTGGTGCAATTGGTCTGTGTGCTGTTAGTTAAGGCCATTTTTTCATTATATGTGAAAAGTCATAAGGCAGACAATGCTCAGTCATGCACCATGCTCTGTGGCTTTCTGTTACACGAGGTCCTTATGGCAGCAGCTTTTTTCCTGGTTTACCCAGTCAGTGCAGCCTCTCCAAAACCATTGAGGCAACAACAGCAAGGACACGTTAAGTCGCTGTAGCCAGAGATTTTCAAGGACAGAAGGGACACCTGTGAGTATTTGCCTGGCCACCAGTGTCACAAAGGCCACAGAAATATAATCCCGGGTTCCCACAGCCAGACAGGCATCCTCAGACTGAACCAAGACTGTGGCCTGGATCTGCAGAGGACAAGGGGTGATGGTTTTAAACTAAAGGAGGGGAGATTCAGGCCAGACATGAGGAAGAAATGTTTTACAACGAGGATGGTCAAACACTGGCCCAGGTTGCCCAGAGAGGTGGTGGATGCCCCATCTCTGGAGACATCCCAGGCCAGGCTGGATGGGGCTCTGAGCAACCTGATCTGGTGAAGATGTCCCTGCTCATTGCAGGGGTTGGACTGGATGAGTTTTGAAGGTTCCTCCAAACCAAAACTATTCTATGATTCTATCTTACCCAGCTTGCACATGGTTGTTGGTTTTCCAGAGTAATTGCAGACTACCTGTAGTGAATTAAAGTTTCCTGACCATCTACTCGTTTCTTTCATTTATCTTGCACAAAATCCCTTAGAAGCAGTCTGTGGGCTCCTCGGCTACACCAGCACCAGTAAAGTGATGAGAACTGCAACACTGCCCTGAATCTCTTGCACCATTTGACATTTAGAACTCTCCTTGGCTCAGGTGCAGCCCTGGCCAGCTCTTTGAGATAATGCTGAGGCACTGCCTGGGAGACAGCCAGGCCAGGGACCATTCCCAGCTGGTGGTTACGGACAAGGCTTCCCTGCTTTGGGAAGGAAAAGAGATGGAGTCTCGCCAGGTGGATGCAAATCAGGCCGTGTATTTCTTGCCCTCATGGCCAACAGTCGCTGTGGTTCAGGGATTTCCTGAGTCAGAGCTGGAGTCTTTTTGGGAGTTTAAGTGTACACTCAATTAATTTTTCTTCCATGAAATTGTCCAAATGTCTGTTGGACCCATGGAAAGCTTTAGCATCCTCAACATCCTTTGGCCAGCAGCTCCACAGCTCATTTCAGTGTTATTAATACCCCACTTAAATGCGAGTGACAGTGAATCTATCATGTCTTGGCAAACTCTTCCAGGGTGTAATGGTTTTAATAACTGTTAAAAGGAGTTTGCTTTGCTCTCTGTCTGAGTGTGTCTAGCTTCAACTTCCAGCTATTGGGTTCCTGTTAATGTCTTGTCCATTACCTGGGAAAAAAAAAAAAAAGACAAAAAAAACAAACCAAACCAAACAACATGAAACAAAACAAAAAAACACCCACCGTATTACCAGATACCTTCTCTGCTTCTCTGGGTAAACTGTGATCAAGCCACTCCTTTACCTTCTCCTTTATATGCTAAATCAAATGAGTTCCTGAAATCTATCATAACGTGACATGTTTTAAAAACTCAAATAATTATCCTAAATATGTTTAGACATTATTTTCTTTTTGAAAGGGGGCCGCTTTTGGCTGTGTAGAACACACCTTGACAGAAATAAATAAAATTTACTCTCTTTTTAAGTTTTTGGCATCATGAAGATGTTACACAGAAATCTTTGGTCTGTCTCCATGGAGAAATCTTCTACTTGTAAAATTTCACAATAAGCAATCTAGAATATCCACTTATGTGCAAACTGTGCTCCAAAATAAAAGTGGATTTTAATCCAAAAATGTTAGTCTGAAATGGAAGTGTGCTGAGTATTATGGAATACAAACAGCTTATTCAGCACTATACGCTTTAGGAAATTTTTCCGTGGAGACGAGCTCCTTCTGAACACGAGAATGTCACTAATTTGTCCATATGCATATAATTAACTTTAATCCACCGTTTTTCTTGGAGATAAGTTAGAAGATTAGGAGAGATTTTTATGATAACTTCACACCATCAAATGTGAAATAGCAGATTTTCTTGCCAAAGGAAGAAAAAATGTCAATATAGCTCTATTGATTTGGCAGTAGAAATACTCGGTGTTTCATGTTAGATCTGGATTTTGGTTGTATCTTTTCTCACATCCCTGCATTGTTCTGTTGCATAAGATTAATGTTGAAACATGATCTCCTGGTTGAATGAAATTGTGAAAACTGAGCATACATTAAACTTGTTTCATAGAGATGGTAGCTACTGAAAAAATTAACCCCTCTTTAAATCTTGATTTTCAAGTTCATATAGCTCCTTAGACCTCCAGTCATACAGATTTCTGACTTCTCCTCAAATGCCTCTCTTCTGCTTTATGCATCCACCTAGCCAAAATCTTATGAGTCAATTTACTCTTTCCTTTTCTTTAGCGCTGACACTAGAAGCACTGACTGCATGGAGCTGTAAATCACATTCCGCTATGCTGTATTTCCAGTGTCCTTGCGGAGGCTGAAATTAGGACCTTTCAAGCAAAAACTGGTGAAAGGACTTTTCAAAGCAGGTGATGGAGCAACGTTACCACAGAGAACTTTTACTCCATAAGTGAAAACACATTTTCAAACTCTCCAAAGTACCTCCACAGTACCAGACAAGGTGCAAATAAAACTGGTGGCTTGTGAAGCTCAGCAGGAACTGTTCATGGCTGCTGCACGGAAGACCTGAGAGGACATGAGAAGGATGTGTAGGATTCTATATTGAGGACTGAGCACCTTCACAGAAACACCATCTTCACACTTGTGGGGGTTTCACCAAAGCCCTGCGGGAAAAAAGTGCTTTTACCTTGTGAAATGAGATAATTGAGTTGATATCATTGTGGTTGGAACCTGAATCCTGAATATGAACAAGATAATTCTCTTTCATCTTCAGGGGCACAACAGATACCACACGCTACACGTCTGAGAAGATGGTCACTTGATTCAGAGGAAGACAAACTGAATTTCTACTACACTGGGACATGCAAACCAGACAAAGCACTTCCATTTTGCTAACTCTGTTCTCCTTTGTAAAACTCAAACTTTAACGTATCATTTGAGTCCATTTTGTCATTTGCTGCATGAGAAACAAAGACCATGCCAGTTGCACTGGCACAACAGCTACAAAAAAATATTCAGGTACATCAGGACTGTCTGAACAGTGTTATTCTGGGAATTTTCTGGGTTGCAAATACATTAATAGCACTAACCTTGCTTTGCAATTAACATCAAAACAGGCATCCAGGGATTTCAAACCTTCTTTTGAAATTTAATTCATCATCATAAGGTTAACCCTTGCCTCGCAGGCCCTCTCCCCCATATCGGCACGCTTTAATCTCAGGGGAAAGGGCTGGAAGCTTTCAGACAACCTAGACCAGAGTGTGATTCCACTTACCTCCTCTGTATTTTTCTCTCACCAAGTTTTCTCATCATCAGTTTCATCTCCGCTTTAAAATATGTTTTCTATTTAATTTTGCTTTATGTCTGTAGCACTGTAATTTAATGCTACTCTTAAAAAAAAAACCTTTTAATCTTTCCTACGTTTTTCTCTGGAGGGCAAATTTCTTTTAATCACTTTCTGAGCACAATTTAGCATATGTAATTATACCTTAAAACAAAAGGAAGTGAATCACTTAACACGATGCTTTGATTTTAGGAAATACTAAGTATAGTTAGTCTAAGGATTTCTTACTACTCTTTTGATACAGTCGTTATTGCCAAGGACAGAAGTGCTTCTTAGGGGAGAATGAATAAGACGGTGTGGCGCTTGCTACGGAACAGTCTTTGTGAAATACAGAATTGCTGTCTGGAGGGACTATGGTTCAGGTCTAACATGTAAATGTGCTGCAAAATAACACATTTAGGTTCTGGCTCACTGTTGCACTCCTGCTTTCAGAAAAAAACCCTAGTTAACACTCCTGTCTTAAAAGCAAGACCTTCCTAAACCTGTGCAACTGTTTTTATGTGCACCAAAAAGGACATTTCCTGAAAGACACCGAATCCTCTCTCCACACAGTCATCTACCGAACATCAGAGTAAGAGCCTGCAGGCCATTTTCTCAGGGTCAGTGTATCTTTTATTGTTTCCTTCCTATCTGACCCTTGTTCTACAATATCTTGGTGCCCCTCAATGCCACATGTCTTAGCTACAACCACTGTGGCTGATGAGAAGCTGGTTTGCTCTGATGTTCCTCACAAGGGTCACCCTCCAGCCATGCAAGCGTTCCCTCCCACTCATGACCCATTGCACCAGCTTTGCAACACCCTTATTCGTTAACAATCTTTATTAATTTGTCTGCTCTCACTTCCTAAGGTGTACAATTACACCATGCTTTGGTAAAACAAAGTAAAATAGTAATCAGGATTAATAGCACTATTATAACCCAATGAATTTGATAGAATTGTAACAGCTAGAGAGGGAACTTTAAATTGCAGCTGAAGAACATATGCAGGAAACACAAGATGCTGAAAACCAACTTTTTTTTTCAAGAGAGAGTTATTCACAATTAAGCACCTGCAATAGACCGTTTGCATACCCTTCACTGTGCTTGTAAGCAAGGGCACAATGAGCTCAACTTTATCTTTTGTTTAGGATTTCAGAAAGAGGAAGAGGTTTTGTACTGAGTTACCCATTTTCTGCATCATGCCTGCCTGGTCATGTGTGAGGAGACCTGATGTCACCAGTAGTGCTGGTGAAGGGCTGAGTAGCGTTAAACACTTTTGGAGCCTAAATCCACTTTTCTAAGGAGACGCAGGCACCTGGGACAGGACCCACAAAGGCGTTGGGTGTCACAGCGCTGAGATGCACAACAGTCTGTTCCCAGGAAACCAGACCAGCAGGCAAGAAGCCACAAGAACCAGTCACTGAGAAATCTCAAGGCGGTGTCAAGCCTCACCCCACTCCAGGGTGCCTGGCTTGGACTGCATCCACAGCCCCACGGGTGGAGAGTCCCCTCCCCACCCTCCGCGGGAGCGACTTTTTCCCATAATACGCAACCTATGGATGCAGGAAATAGGAGTTCACATCATTCCTCGGCCCAAGGAAATGTCTGCACACCAGAGGGCTGTTTTCCAGTTGGTTTTGGTTTTGCTTTTGTGTTGTATTTTTTTTCTGCAGGGGAGAAAAATGAAGATGCAGAGCATCTAAACTGCAAAATTCAGCACTTTGAAAAGCTTTTCCAGTTCTGTTTTTTTCAACAGAAAAGTCAACTAAAGGGAAAAAGAAAAAAAAACCAAAGTTTTGGCCAAAGTAAAAATCTACTCTGACTGAAAAGGAAATTTTCCCTTCTTCTCTTGCACTCTTGCTGCCCAAGGAATAACTTTACGCACCACTAAAAGCCTTCTGTCTCAGGTAAAACGCTAGGGGTGTGTGAGAAACATCCAGCAATACCTTACCAATGTTCTGCTAAAAGTAGCGGTGATTAAACAACCATCGCAACGTGGCCAGCGGTGAAAACAGGAGCTGTCGAAGGGCCAGATGCTGTGCTGCCATGTGCAACGGTGTTGTGACAAGGACCACAGCAGAGAGGAGAAGGAGGAGGATTCTCTATGGGAGGGATGCTTGGGCAGCCCGTGGTCACCAAGGTGAAGTCTGGTCCTCTCACCAAGTCTCCCCAGGACCCACCTTCTTATTCCTCGCTCCTGGCAATGTTAGATGGCAACAAAAGGGACAATCAAGCCACTTGCAAAGGACAACCCTCCACGAATATGTCTACACATGGATGTCTTCACTGCTGTGCACAACGTCGTTGCCTACGGGTGGAAACACATGTGGCCTCCAGATACAGCCCAAGGCCTTGGGTGCCTGAAGCAGGGAGGAAAAACCCTTTTTGAGGTGGGCTCTCATCTTCTTCTCATTCGGCTGCCTTCTTTGTACTGTGCTGGAAGTTTTCTTTGCTTGATCTGTAGTTAATCCTGCTCACCAAGTTGCACAGAATGTGAAATTATAAATGTGACAGGTATTTCTTGTTGTGTCCTTTTTGACAGCTTTTGGAAAAGAAACTCAACTTCTGGCCTTTTGCCAGAAAGATTATGTTCTGTTTCACTTAAGAAGAATGCATTTTTCATAAGCAACTATTTTACATTGCAGACTCTGGGCTCTTATTCCAGACAAATAGACTATTTTTAATAAAGTTTCCTCCAAGATCTCAGCTGGCTTTAAAGTCCACGACTGTAAACCTAGAAATGGAGTACTTAGAGAACTGCATACAAAGGTACATTCACCACGTCTGGGGCTGTTCTCACACTGAAATAACCCTCTAATATGTTAAAAAAAATTACAAATTCATTCATAGAAATGAACCGTTTGAGTACAACACACAATTATAGAGAGCCCGTACTCAGTCTCAGAAGGCTGTGATCGCTGCGGCTGTGGCGGGCAGGAAACCCTTTTCCTGCTTTGCAAATACTCCTGGGATTTCAGAAATGGCTCCCATTTCCATATGGAGAAAAAGAGAGTTATTTTGCAGTTTTCTTTAAATGAAAGAGCAGAGAAGCAGTCAGACAGCCCACAGGGCTGTGGTGGGGACTCTCACCCAGGATGAAAGGGACTGAAGATCAGATTAGCTGTGCTTGCTTTGATTTGCAAAGGGCACTGGGGCTGGGCTCTCAGGGGCATGCAGCACTCATTAGGCTGCTGACTTTTTCAGCCTTTTTGTTGGACATATTCAGTTTTATACAGACAATTAACTGTTCACCAGATCAGGGACTTGAACCTAATTAATCTCCACAGGAGGCTGATGCCAAAACTATCTGCTTTAGGCACCCAAACTGGTTAGGCGCGGCAAGCACAAGGTAGATGGGGAAGGCATTGCAGGGTGATTCAGCTCACCCAAATTCGGTGTCTATAGACTCCGGCAGTGCTCCTGGGCAGACCTGCTGTTTCTCAGGCTGCCTGGAGTGCCCACAACAGGAGCTACCTCTGCTCGCCCACCGTGGGCAACTCCGAAGGGTGACTGCGTGAAGGGGGCCCTACCAGGAACCAGCAGGCACTGTTTGTGTTGCATGTCCCATAGGTGCAAGCACAGGCCCCTGATCCACCACGCGTTCTCAAAGCCAAGCTTGCTTTGGTGGCACTGCCTCTCCTTCTGCACCGCGGCCTAGGACCAGGCACCCTCACACACACCAGCCCTGAGAGGGACATGATCCAGCCTTGAGGCTAGAAATTGGGCTAAAATAGAGACGCTTTCCATTCTTCATAAAGAAGCGATGTCATTGCTGCAGAAAAACTCATGAGAGTAGAAGAGATGACCCCATTTGGTTGCAAGGAAGTCACCTGAGAAATAAAACCCCATGGCTCTTTCCCTACACCCAGCACTGTCTATATAGTCTTCCTCACTCCTTTCTCACCTGCTCCTTGCATATCTATGTCATCCTCACTGGATCAAAGGAAGACCTCCAGGTTTTTCCAGCTCCAGAAACTACCCTTATTTAAAAGATTTCTTAAGGTCCCTCTTTGTTCTTCTCTGCTTATTCTCTTCTCCACTAAACAAGCAAAATCAGGGTGGAGGAGAGGAAAAATAAGAATGGAAATCTTCTTCTTAGAAGAACTTTAGCTTAGGTTGTGACTCTGGGGAGGAGAGAAAGGCACCAGAAAACTTCCAGAAGAAAATATTTTTTACATTTATTTTTTCACTGCTTTGTCAGAGCCAAAATAATTTCCAAGTCAGGATGTTCACTTCTACTCAGCCTACTTACTGTCACCAGCCCTGCTGTAGAGAGCTCAGCCCCCACAGCACACAGCATTTTGTGGCGCAGACACCTCAAAAGGGGAACGCACAATCAGGGGTTAAAATATTTCTCATATTTTCCTGTAGCTGCTCTAAACTCTCTCTACAGGTAGGTCTGTTGCCAGGCTGGCCAGGGATACATTTGCAAATGAGTGCTCTTGGGGCGATAACCTAATGAATGAAATTTAACAGTGCATGATTTTAGATGTCTGTCAAGAAGTCAGCATTTCTTGTTGAGTTTTCAGGGAATATCTTTAGGATGAGTCACAACATACAGCAAGTAAGGGTGTGTTTGCCTGCACAGATATTTCAGATCCTCCCTTGACTCCATGGTGGCCCGGCTGCTTATTGTGAAACCATTTCCAGTGTTTTATTTATCATATTTTCTTTGAACTCATTATTGCCCAGTTAAATTTGATGATCTGTTTAAAGCAAAATCAATTTATATTTCAGAGACCTCAGAGAAGACAGATAGAAGGAAGATACCCTGGATGTAGAAGGAGAGGATGAGACTTCCCCCTCCCAACAGGACCTTTTCACGAGCACATGTTCTGGGTAGGTCTGGGCTGTCCAGCTGCATCTTTGACCTTCAGCCCTTGCGTCTCACATCTGATTAGTCTGTAAATGCATTTATTTAAAGGCACGAATTTGTTTTTAGAGCTTTCAGAATGAGTTTACGTCAGTGGCTAGCATGCTTAGGTGAGTAGACCCAAAATGAGATGGAAGAACCACAATTTAGCCCAGTGATGACAGCCCCAAGAAACTGTATGTTAATTGGAAATGCTGAGAACACTACTTTACTTGGGTTTATTTCTAATATATTCAAACATAGGTTGGTCTTGGACTTCCATCCTTTTCAGAAAGTCTTGGCCAAGACATTTTGCAGAGATACATAAAGCGAGATGGGAAGACAACACCCAAAATATAAAAAAAACCATTGAATTCCCCCCTTGTGCCTCCCCACCATTTTAGCTCAATTATCCAAAGGCAATGGGGCTCCTGCAAAGGGGATCAAGTAATGTCGCACTAGTCACTGCAGAGTGAAATTCAAGTGCAGGAAAAATAATTTCTGTAGGAGATGAAGTGAGCCTCATGCTTTAATTCCATTAACTGCTCTGTTATCCTTCCATTAAATGCCCAGCTATCCTTCAGGCAGCAAGAGAATAAAAAGGATCCTTTTCAAATGGTGAAAAGGAACATCCCTGAAAGGAAACTCCTGAAAAAGTTTGACTTAAGGTACAGCAGCTGCAGCAGCTATAAAGTGCTTCTTACTATTTAGGTTTGAATACTAATATTTTGTAGCATATCTCGATACAGAGATTTCCTAAACATTTTCAGAGAAGACCTTGTAGTTGGAGTATAAACAGCACACAGAAGAATGGCCTTTTGTTTCTGGTTTACACCTTTTTTTAAATCTTGCTATTAGTCCCATCATCATCTTTTGCATAGTCACTAGATGGAGGACAGACTGTGCATGCACACAAATACACACACACAAAACAAGCAGCTGCTTTCATAACATCCCTCACCTATTCAAATCCACTCTACATCTTGTTCAAATAGACAATGTTATTATCTTTACCGTGTACCTTTCAATTACCAAGCACATCATGAATTATGAGGCCAGTCGTGCAGCACTCCCTCAGCTTCACTGATGCATGGAGCTCAAACTAACAAACAACATAAACAAACAAATATTTACTTTCATGAATTTCCATGCATGCTGATGCTATGGAGCAGAGAGGAGACTGTGAAGCACGACCCTTCGGTGTGAATTTTAGTTCTTTTGACCCTCATTTTTGGCTCTTGCATGATTTTGAGATTCATTTTGTAATGTAAAGTTGGTGAATTCTGACGATGTGATTCCCTCGTAATCCTGTTCAGCAAGTCCTACATCACACTTATCATCTCCTTTAGAGCTTTACTAAGGTGGATATCACTGATCGACCTGATAGGAAAGGAAACAAGTAGTTTATTTAAATATTTTTTCCATAGTCACGCAAGAGATCACTGATAGCTAGGAATAACTATCCTAATTCAACACTGAACACTTCACTTATAGCCATCATGCAGCGCATGACATTAACCAGCAGCCCACCGTGCCCTACGTGGAAGTTTCTGAGACCTTCTCTTTTGGATATCAACAGTGAGATACTACAGTCACTTTATCTCCATGGGCCAAAGGTTCCTATTATGACGGTGTCAAAATCTGCAATCACTGTCCAGGATCGTTTGCTAGATGTCAGGTTTTCCATGGGCATGGAATTGCTTTGGAAATGAGTAAGCTATTGTAAAGTAAAATCCATTTTCCTGAAAAACTATTCCTACAGGAAGTTGTACATCTGTGCTGGTTTGACTGAAAACGAGTTAATTTTCTGCATGCAATTAGAAACCTTTCTTTTGCATAGCTAGTGTGATCATTATTTGGACTTAGTTTGAGAACATGAGATAACACCCCAGAACAGAGTTAATGTTTTTATTGCTCTGATCTGAGAGCCAAGGATGTTCTGAGTGCTCTGCCCATGGGCATGAGGCATCAAGGAAGGGGGCATGGATGGGGCAGAGCTTGACTGACATCCAGGCTGATCAATAAGAGTATTCCATCCCATTAGCGTCATGCTTCAATTTAAGAAGAGTCGGGATCTTCTGGTGTCTCTCTCTCTGGCTTTTCTCCTTGGTCTCAGAGACCTGTTTGGGGGAGTTCTCTTCGAGGCATTCGGTTTGGCCTTTTGCCATCCTGCCATTTTGCAGAGGCCTCTGAGCCTTTCTGCCTTTTCCTCTTTTCTCTCTCTGGGATCGGCTGTTCGGGACCAGGTGCTGCTTCCTGGGACTGGCTGCTCAGTGTGAACGGAGTTCATGAGGACTTGCCTTGAGTATCTTTTATATTCTATTTCTATTTTATATATGGATTTACTAGTAGTGTATTAGTATTATGTTATTTTATTCGACTGTGTTTATCTCAATCCAAGTTTCTCCCTTCCGTTTCGATTCTCTCCCCTATTTGGGGGGGTGGGGAGGGGTTGAGTTAGAGGCTATCGTGGTTGCATTGCTAGTTCAGGTTAAACCACAATAACATCTCAAAATGATCGCTGATCCTTGATCAACGTCCTTTGCTGGACATTCTTCTTGTTCTTAAAGAAAGGTATTGAGTATAGCTTGCACACAGAGGACAGTGACCACTATATCTTCAGAATATAATTTATGACTACAAAGCTATGATAGACTCTTATAGTACACCTGAGGCCCATACAGCTGCTGTACTTCCAGCTGATCTGCAAGACCAAGGGCTGATCTTTCTCCCATAGCACCTAAAGGAGAAAGGGAACTTGTCACCCACTGAAATACCAGCAGAGAGCCAACGGTTCCCTGCAATTTAAGGAGGTGTCCACCACCATGGGGGCATTGCCTTTCTATTTGTTTTGCCCTGCAGGAAAAGAACAAAGATAATGTGAACTGTCCTAGAAACACGATGTATTTGAGATGTACTACCAAAGTCACATACACAGACAATGCTCAGGTGTAGCTTCATCTCCACTGTCTCATGGTGTTGCTTTTGTATTTTAAGTCTCCAAGCTCCTTCCAAATACAGTGTGAGCAGAATCCATGCAGAGGCAAATGCTCTGCTAACACCCTGGAGTATTTGTTTGGAAAGACATAAACACCCTTATTCACATCACAGTGCTCACCTGAAGATCAGTCAGGTAGTTTAAATGCCATCCCAGTAAACTGCTTTATTGGTCAAAGGAAATGGAGCGTGTGCTATTCAGAATTAAATTAACATTGCCCAAAAGACACAAACACCTAATGGCAGCGCAGAAAGCTGTAGGAGATATGTAATAACAAAATAATAATAACAATAAAATCAGAAAATCGTAAGAATTAAAGGGCATGTAATAATTGGACCAGGTATGGAAGAGAAAGGAAGAAAGGAATTGACACAGATCTGAAAATTTTCGGCAGATTTCTCTGGGCTGCGTTCTCCAGTACGTTGTTAAATCACCCAAAAGAAAAACACTTCCCTAACTAGGGGTGTTTCATCACCAAGAACACGTTCCCACATTCAGCAACAGCTTTTACTCAACTTCCACTGACTTCGCTTGCATCAGAAATGTCCCTGGGCTCTTACATCAGCCTGGCTGTGGTCACAGCTGTAAAATCACTCCCTTCTCTAGTCAACGTAAGGCAAAATATTTTTTTAAATAGTGCTGGCTAGGCCAATTTCATTCATAATTGAATCAGCAGTTCATTTCTATTTTTTTTTACTGACCACCCATTCATAATTTCCAGTCACAGAGTTCAAAGAGCTGCTGGAAGGCACACTTTAAAAAATCTACTCAAAAGCAGCACAAGGAGAATGGCAAAGCCCAAGGGCAGACTCTGCCATCGTAGCCCGTCAGCCTCAACTGGGACCCTGCAGAAGATACACTGGGACACTCCAGCAGAGATTTCAACAGTAACTGGCACCCTAGGGCATACGTTCGATGGCAATGGAAAACGCACTGGTTGAGTCAAAGAAGGCACAATGCACACTCAACCCACTGTCCTGGTGTGTCCCCTCAGAGCTGCTGATACTCCCAGGGGAGCAGAACTATTCGGGTCCTGTGACCTTCACCAGGCTGTGGCTACACACAATCCATCACGGATGCAAGTTGAACCCATGTTCTCGGTTTTGTTTGCTTATTTGATGCAGGCGATGGAGGAAGTTGTATTTGCTTTTTTGTAGTTGTTACCATTCCACAGCTCCTGTTCTGCAGACAAGAACTGCCTGCGTGCGTCAAGGCTCCCCCTTGCTCCACAGTGCAGAGCTGCAGAAACAGCGGTGCACAGAGGGATTTTCCTGCTCTGCCCTTCTATACTTCGCTTCACACACACTGTAGGAGAAGTGGTCTGTAAAAGATTTAAAGCTAAGAGGTTTAGAGTAATGTTTTAGAACAATTATGTATCTGAAGGGTACCCTGCAGCAAAAACTTCCCATGCACAGCAGTACAAAGAGAAGCCAGCTCCCTTCTTCAAATCACTGCATAGTACTGGTGGCAGAAGTAGAAGTGATAGCAAAAAGAGGCTGTGATTTGGAGCGAGGAACAAAGGCGTCAGACATCAGTCTGTGTAAGCCCCAGCTCCCAGCAGACAGACAATTTGACACTTATCCAAGGCAGCTAGCTAAATTTTTCAGGTGAATTCTTAACTTTTTCCCCTCCATACTCTATAACTTTTCAGACTTCCCCTTCCAAGCAGTCTGGTTTACTTTACTGCACATCCCACCCCAGTTCTTCCCAGTCTGACCCAGAGCTGCATTCATATAAAGAAAAACACTTTATTCAGCCAGTTCCGTACCACTGCTCCTTGTAACCACAGGACTCCAAAGTCATTAGCCATTTGCAAAGCAGTTAAGATGATCAATATCCAACTTGAGCAACCCGAATCTCCATGAAGGACACTGAGCTTATCTCCAGCTTTACTGCAAATTGATTCCCCTGTTAACTGGCCAAAGAGCTGAATGGAGAATTCAGATTACCATCACAGCTCAAATTATGACAAAAAGAGAAATACAGGGGTTTTTGGAACAACAGAAAATTCACAGTGACCAGACACTAGTCTTCTTTTTCAGTTCCAAATCTTGCAAATATTTTTAACAACTTTCCAGTCTCTCCTCCAGCCTCTCCTCTACTCCAGTTCAGCTAAACATTTCATAAAGCAAAACTCTTTTTTGATGCATTAGAGGTTTGTCCAGCACCCATCACTAAAGCCAGTTGGAACACAATTTGGAAAAGTAGAACATAAATCAAACAGTAAATTTGTGATTTCCGAGAAAACCACACACGAACCAGTGACAGCTACTGGTTTAACTCCTGACCAGCAAAGTCTGAGCCTTTTTTCTCTTGAGAACTATACCGGAAAATCTTCTGATACTCTTGCTCTTGGAAGTGGATCCTGAGCTAGATAATATTTATTTTAGTTGAAAAAGTAATTATTTTATAGCAGCTTCTCAGATGGAAAAAAAATCTCTTAAAACTGAGCAGAAGGACGGGTATGATTTCCACTTAGGTAACTGATCAAGATAAGAAATAATTAATTATACAACTCTTCTGAAATATTATACAAACAGAGAAAATCTGTCTATCTGAAAATCCAGAAGTATGTGTCTTGGAACAAATCCAGATGTACCAAATGTCTATTTTTAAACCCGGTGACTCATGAAAAGAGAGCTGCAGTGAATAGTCGCAGCCACTTAAAGTGTTAAATAAACATAAACTAGGACTGGATCTCTGCAAACTGACCTCCAGAGCCGAGAAGTGACCCTCAGGCTTCAAAAGGACTTCATACATGGAAGGAGGAGACCTGCTTTGGAAAAGCAGAGCCCAAGGAGTGCTCCATGATGTCGTTTCCAGAGAACTCTTAGGCGGCTTTGCCTAAGTTCTCAAAAAGCGGTTTGGTGTCTTGCTGTGTGAAACCTGCCAACGTGAAAATTTTTGGCCAGTAACATCTGGAGGGGATCAGTCCCACAGAAGATAATGACCTGCGGCTGTGTGGGAACAGGCAGGAGTGATGATGAGGAAGAGGCACGCAAGCCTTACACACAGTGCCCTGGCTCCCATCTTGTGTGGGTGGGTTTGCTTGCAAAAGACATGAAACGCTCACTTTTTTAATAAGCTGTTTCACAATGGTTGTGTGGTCTGTGGTCGGGACACACCTCATTCACGGAGCTTCACAGCCACTGCTGCACTCAGCTGCCCAGACATCTGAGACGCCCATTGCCCCATTCCCACTCTGCCCTCAGATTTCATCCCTTTGATGCTCTGGTCCCTTCTAGATATCTGGGCACATCTACACCCATGGGTATTACTGCCAAGCATGCACCCAAATTGTGAGACTGATAAACTGAACCTTCTTTTTTCTCTTGGGTAAAGGTAAGTGTAAATTCAAGCCCCAAACCAAATGCCAACAAGTCTCCAGGGATTTCCAGTGTAGACCAGACATAAGATTCAAGGATCAGGACACGTCTATTGCTAAATGTTTTGCACAAGACATGGATTTTATCAGATCAGAATCACACACGCACAGATGAATTCAGTGAAGCAAATGGCATCGCAATTACTGCCTGTGCATTACACAGTAATTGCCAGACAAAAGATGGCAACAAAGCAGAGCCTCACACAAAATTAGATTAAAAACTTTAGCTCCTAGTGCATCATACACACTGTTTCCACGGATCTGTAATGACCCAGGGAAAGGGTTTGCAGTGGAAAGCAAAGAGTATTTCTCTGAATTGTCAGCAAGCAGTTCATTGCTGTTAAGGCTGCAAACACTCGCTGTAGACAGCTGACATCTTCTGAGTGCACATCATCCCTGAACCCTGATTTATGTTTAAAGGCTTAAGAAGGATTTATCTACAGAGCCAGCTCAATGAGCATTATGTGAAACGGGGATGAATAAAGCAAGAAAGCCATAAATTTCCCTTTCAGTACAAAAAGCTGGACACTGAGTAGCCACGCAGCAGCCGAGACTTGCGTAGAGCACGTCACACATCAGGATGAGTGTTGTGATCTATGTTAAAAAGCTTTTCTAAATTCCTCATTAGCATTCCTTGATAATGGCTGGGGGTCGGGGGAGGGCAGACGTTTTTATACCATAAAAGAATATTAATTTTTAAGTCAACAAGTGTTTTAAATCCCTTCCTCACTCAGCCACCTAACAAGCAGAGGAAGAAGTTAGGACCTTGGGGGAGAGATGCTGATCCTCCTGCTCTCCCTTCAGGCAGACTCACTGCACAGACTACCTGGAGCTAATTCTGCTTTCTCCTGGCATAAAAGGGATCAAACTTCACGTATAGTTTTAAATGTCCAGTGTGGCTACTGGCAACAGGAAGGTGCTGAAAGAAGTAAAGTATTTTTTGGTTTTACTCTGGTTTTGTTTCAGGGTTTCTGCAGGTTTGGGGTTTGTTTGTTTGTTTGTTTTAACTCTGAAGAATATAAACAAACCGGCAGAAACGACCGGATAAAAATCTAGGCTACATAATGCTGCTGCAATTATATTTCCTATTTAGGTTTCATCTCCTAATGATAAGTTCTTACTAAGTCACTCTTGCCCCAGATTGTTTCCCCTGTGTTTCAGTAGTATATTAAAAAGGCATTTTGAAAACAAACCTTTGTAAATTTTACCATAAAAAAATAAGAATCGTCACTGATAATGGCCACATATAGATAGAAGATTCAACCACTCCCTTTAAGGGGTGTTGTCTACTAGTAGAAAAGAAGCACACAGAAAAGCAACAAGGATATTGTACTTACAGAAACTTTAAAATTTCATTCATCCCCTGTAGGACAGAGAAGATAATGAATAAATAAAACCCAACTGACACAGCAAAGCAATCTTGAAGTCTGTGCATGTGGGAACTCCAAACTCTGATTAAAAAGGCATTAACGCTAAAAAACCCGGCACATTTCCTGGATGTGCCCCATCATTAGTCTCCCATTACTCAGGTTAAACAGGAGCACACAGGTCTATTTAGATGGAATAACAGTTCTTGTAGAACAATTAAGAAGAAAAGTAAATTCACCTGGGAGAGAACAGAAGTAGAAGAACCAAGAAGGTACTTATGCTAGAGCCAGGCCTAAGCCCTAAACCTGTTCTGCCTCCAACCCAGAATGAAGCACACCGAAACTCAGCTGACCTCTAAAATCTTCGCCAGGTACTTTTCAAACCCTCGTGCTATTGAAGACAACAATTTACAAGCCTCCTGGAAGCAAAATGTGGAAGGTCAGCAATACAGAGAAAGCCAACAGCAAAGTATTCCAACACACACCCTCAGGACAAGTTGAACACAAGTACTCAGTCTCTTCAGCTCTTTTTATACCTGTTTAAAAATATATATTTTTTATTCGTTAGTACTGATAAACCAGAGCTCAGCAATCCACAACATATTAGTGTTGTGCTGGACCAAGGCAACTGGAAACAACAGACTAACAACTTCAAGTTAATAAAACCATGAAATCACAGATAGCCTTCTCTATTGCCCGTGGCCTCATTCAGCAGCAACATTAGTGTGTCTTCAGAAAATAAATAGGGCCATATAATGGCAATTATTGTCACGGGCTCATTGCAGACATGACCTCACCCTCAAGACTTGGAATCTGCCTCCGGCTGGGCTGGAGTTCCCGAGGAATTTTAATTATGGGGTGTAAGGGTCAGGCCATGCTTGCTGCATCTTTTGCAAAATAGAAACCCGTTTTGGAGGGGCTGACTGAGGCTGTCTGCCACCTGAGGTCCCCTTGGTGTCTCCAAGGAACGGTTTGGGTGTGACATGTAGCCAAGCACTCACACCCACTGCTGAGTTACTTAAAGTGCCCTGACAGAAAACTTAAAGGGGAAAAAATGCCTATACACCAGCCAGTAGATCTGAACACTTGTTAATATTGTTATGGAGAAACCTCTGGTTAGGGTTGACACTTGTCTTCCACGTGGATCTGGAACATCTTTTGCCAAACAACAGGAGAAGGCTGTCTCGTGCTCTCAGCTTTTACCCATCTGTAGTTGTGCGACTGTGTTATCAGCTGGGGATCCCCATCTTACCCAGAGTTTCTGCACGGCTCAGCAGCACCCATTGAACAGGAGGAAAGGGGCACAGACCTGGCAGTGACCTGGTGGCCTATGGACTGCTCACTCCTGCATCTCCTGTGAGCTGCCAAGTGTGGTGGGCAGGCTGGTCTGCTGCAATGCACAACCGTTCTCAGCTAAGAGACGCCTTTCAGCTACCCTGTGGAAAGGCAACTCACTCCAGCTCCCACGTGGCACAAAATATAAGTACCCCTGGGACCCAGTTTAACCGGTGAAGTCTTCATTTTGTCAGCTTCTGGCATAACAGTCCATTAACCTCAGTGAATTACCTTGTCGTCCCCGTCCATCAAAGTGTCTGGATAACTGATGAAATGAAGAGTTATTTCTTAGGTCTGTCACTATGTGTCAGCTCAACAGCTAAACCATTTATTCAATGGGATTAATCTGTTGTATCCCAACTGTAGCATCTGGCCGGTCAACCTGAAGAGGCGGTCAGGAAAGTTTGCGGCCACACCAGAGACAACAGCAATGGGACTGACAGGCCGCACCTGTTCACGGCATGGCAGGGGCACCCAGGGAGGCACAAATGCCCTCTCCTCCCACACTGACGTTGGAGCACAGTTTAACTTGAGGTCAATGAACTTCCACAGGAGGGAGAAAGGGCAGGAACCACTGAAGAAGCAATTTCACAAATAGTTCCTACCGCCTAAGCGAACGGAGAAGACGTGCGGTGAGAAAGAGCTCTCAGGGTGAATACAAGAGTGTTCAGATACCACAGTGAGCATTGATACCCAGAAGTTCCATCCCTCTTACCTGTGAAACATCTGTGATCCCCCAGATCCTCACCATCACTGTGGTTTGAGGCTTGCCACACCAGAATTGTGCCTCACAGCCTGCAGGGCTGCATGATCCCCAGTTACAGACAGCGCGGGCCGAATGAAGTGGATCAGTTGTATCTGGCCTCCTGTCTGCTACCTGCTATTGCACCTCATCTCCATCCAGCACTGCAGAACAAGGCTGCCCGGTGCCTTTCTTCCTTCACTGTCATCTAATCCTTGAACCTGGTTCGTCTGCCATGAAAGAATCTGAAATGCTGCAGCATCCGTCTGTCCCACATGTGCTAGTGGGGAGCAGGCTGTGGACCAAGCCAGACAGCACTGGTGACAGGAGAAAGCATCCAGCACAGGCCGTATATACAGGGTGATTTACACAGAAAGATAGGCAAGTTCTTGCTGTTCATTCTTGAATATTTATTGGTCTTGTTTCAATTACAAGGCTTAGTGGCATGAACTTCAGATGCACAATGTTACGTATTTTCCTAAGGTCATGGGCAGCAGTTGAAAGTCAAGTTTGATACTCACATTAAAAAATGCTGCTAATAGGGAAATGCTCTGAAATCAGCCCAGCATAGTGTCTTTCAGACTTACTAATAACGAATATACGAGTGACTTGTAACAGTCTGCTCTGTGGAAACAAAACATAATTTGGCTGGTCATTTGCTTTTGTTCATCTTTTGTTGGGCAAACGGGAGGGGAGACAAGTCCTGTGGCAATAGCCTTGAACAGACCATCTCCGTTTTGAATCTGCAGAGATGAAATATCTCCTTTCAACAGCAAAGGCTGAGCTCTGATCAAAGCCCGAGCAGCAGCACGCCCTGCAGTGGCACACACCAGATCCTCATTCCTGCAAGCGCCCGAGGGCGTGTGAGGCTCCCATCAGTCAAGTAACACAAGGACAGGAGAAAGCACTGTAATTTTCAGTTCAGCCCAAAAAACCCTGCAGCCTCTTGGCTTACATCAACCTGGAATGCATCCTGCAAACAATTAGCAAGATGACTTTCCAAGCTGATCAACACCACACGGCTCTTCTTTGATATTGTTTTATTCTTCCTCCCCTCCCTCCCAAGAGTTTTCTCAGGAACTCCACACACACTCTGCTGGGAGTACAATTATAGGACAGCGTGTACAGTAGAAATTCATTCAGCATGTTTCTGGAGTCCCTCGTTTTTATGCAGGGGCATCTGTGCCTGCTCTGCCTGTATCCAGCATGGGTGCAGTTATATGAGATGCTGGGGCAAGCAATTACACATCATGTGTGAATAAAGATTTGTTTCGTCAGCAAATACATATGTGCAAAAGTATACTAGTCCTATATTGTAATTGTCTAAAACATCATCATGGTACATCAGTGAGTTACAACATGCCAGAGCACAGGGATAGCCTGTTTCTAAGCAATTATTTGTCTTCCACATAGACCCTCCCAGAAACTCCTCTCCATCTGTACGGCAGCCATTTCTATAGGACAAAGCACTGCTGCCAATGAACTGAATGGAAAAAGTATCTTCTGTGCTTAAAATTTAGATAGCACAACTTATAACTACTTTTGAAATCACCAGCTCAATTATACTTTTTTCTGCAGGATGAGAAGGGGGTCTGGATGAGCTTTGTCAGGGTTTAGCAGTGGGCAAATGTGTCATCCTCACTCCCACCTTGCTCGCTTTCCCTTTGTTCCTCCTCTTGCACTCAGGCAGAGCAAGTCTCTGGCTGCCCAGCCTTCTGCCCTGCCCATAGGACCACGCTATGGTCAGCAGCCTACCAAGCATTGCTGCTGAGAAATTACCTCCCAAAGGCAAGTCCCTCACAGATAATGTGTCTGAAAATGGCAGGTTTGTCTGTTCTTTATCAATCAGGAGAGGGGGCTTCTGCTGCCAGGCCATTCTGGTTACGGTCACAGTATGGAAAAGGCAGGTGTCAACTAGAGGTAGCCCCGAGACTCATAAAACATCTCAGCATCTCCTGCTTTCCTGTTGCTGTGGGTGGTGGTGTAAGGGACAACAGTGCAGTACAAGGACTCTGGGCTGGTGAGGTGGATTGGCCATTTACTGCCCCAGAAAGAAATACGGCTTCAAATCTAACCTGAGCTATGGACAGCCTGTGTGATGACGGTCAAAATATCTGCTCCTCTCTGTCTCTGTTCCAAGGTGGAATCAGGGTTCTAGGAGTCTGTGTAAGTCACCATAAGTGTGCAGTTTTTGGAAACTGGTAACTGCTAATGTAAATGTTTGCAAGTCAAAATTCTCTCTTGTTCATTTAAATACTTTAGGAGGATAGAAGCACCTCTCTAAGTCTGTAGTTTTATTCTGTATCTTTGGTCTAGAAATACATTAAGAATTTCCTTTTCTATTTTTAGCAGTTCAATTATTTTAAGAAAGTAACTTAATTCCATGGATATCTTACAATCACTTCTGAAAGAGAAAGCATTAAAACAAAAAGACTATTTCATATTGGTCCCTTAGCACTGAAAGCTGACCTACCAAGCAATTAATAGCATAGATTCAATCATTTAAATAGTCCTTATTCAGCAACTGGACTTAAATGCTCTGTTAAATTCCACTGAAATCCATAATATATAAACATGTAGGTGCTTTATCAAACAAGGATGAACTTACCTGCAGAGCCATGCTTCAGTGCAGAGAAGAGTGTGCACAGGCGTGGATATGTTCTTTTATTTTCTGTGATCCTGGGTTTGTCTATAGGTCTGCGAATTCCCTTTGTGCGCACTGACAGCTGCCTGATAAATGCACAGCCGCTGCAAAAAGAGATAAACCCTGCTGCAACAGTTTACTGATAGCATCAGTATTCAATCTCAGGCAAACGCTAAATCGTGAAAATCAACAGTTCGTGCAGAGATCTGAGATTATTTGGTTTCAGAAGCCAAGAAGCACTGTGACTTCGCATTGCAATACAGAAAATCATAGTCCAGCTTTCCATACCAGTATAATAGTGAGCAAGATGTTAATTTGGTAAAGTATTTCTGGAAATTTGAGGGCAGAAAGAAAACTGCTTGTGGCTTTAAAAAAATATTTCATTATTATTATTATTTTATATATTTTCTCCACAAATAGATCTTTCCTGTAGCTCTTCTAGAGATGTTTGTTTTGTATTCAAGTAAAAAAAAAATCTCATACTGGGGATACACATCGAACAGTGTATTTGTCATCTCTGACTGGAAAATAGTAATTCTCAGGTTCATATTTCCTGTGCCAGATTCATGACTATGAGCTCAAAAAAACACTTTATGTGCATGATTTGTAATCATTGCTTAAAAGTCAGTAAACAATTCTACAGTTAACTCATTCTGCCAAATATTCTTACAAAGGAAATATAAGTGGCTGTAATTCAGTCAAGGCAAATCCAAAGCTTATTTACAGAATCCTTGCTGTATTTCTTATAAATTAACAGCCCCATCTGGCTATATTTTGTTGTTTTTCAATACAGAAAGTGCCAATAATAGCACAAAGTGATGAGATCAGATGCCTGTTATCTAGGAAAAGCCTACCAATGTCAGTAATGAGTATCACACAGAGAGGACACATCCCACCTCAATTACAGGGTGTGTTTAACCAGCCCAACTCCAAAGCACCCAAGCCTGCTGTTTCCTATGGCCTGTATACATTTGATGGCCTGGAGCTAGGCAATAAGAAGCTCTAGGCACAGACCTGAAGGCCATCTCAACCTTGCCTAAACCAGCCAGCCACTGGCTGCAGTAGAAAAGGGCCTTCATCACTCCAAAGTCTGCCTGATCATTACCTAATAATTAATTTTACTCCCATCCTGAATAATTTCTGTACCCCAATGTGTGTATTCACCAAGAAAAGAGGCAGCTCAGGAGGGTCTGCTCTTCTCCCATCTGTTCTGTATTCTTCCCCTGTGCCCTCACAGCTTTAGGGTGAATCCTTTTCTCTGCCTGGTTATCGGAGGGACAACGGGAGAAGCAAAGGAACCATTTACCCAGATGAAGAAGGAGTGGAGCCACCAAGTGCTGTTGAACTTTTCCTTCTCCTTTAAATCCTGTGGGAACAAGATCCTGACTGAGAAAAGCTGTGGCTCCTACCTAGGAATTTAACGAATAGTTCGGACGGTCTGATTTCAGGTTACAGTAAAATTTGTAATCCTCAGGGACACCATTTTTTATTCCTAGGAGCTATATTTCTTCAGTTAGTGATGCATTGTCACCTGGTGCTCTCCAAGCACCGGTTAGCACTGTATGTACACATGTGAGCGTGCTTCAAATCTATAGAGACTGTTCCAGAATATACAGTATAATTAATCAACCATCTTTTCAACAGAGGTCACGATGTTGCGCAAAGCTCATAGTTTGCTAAGTGAAACCAGAAAGCTGTTCTTTTCCCCCAGCAAACATTCCCCTTGCAAAATCCAGAGCTATTCCATTTAACTGTTCACAGTTTGTCAAGGGAAAAAACCTTTTTTTTCTTAGTATGTGGCAACTAAAAGCTAATAAAGTTTTTCCTGAGAGCTGGAGAATGTACAACATTTATCTAAAGTAATAAATAGCTTCTCGGTCTCTGACTAAAAACAGCTCAGAAAAAAATGCATTCAGTTTTCTAAAGCAGTTACACACAAATATCCACGAACCCAGCCCTGGAAGCTGCAGGCAGACCTTGGCTTAGGCAGTGACTTAGGTCTTCAGATGGAAATGCTACTTGAGACATGGGGCTGAAAGAAGGAAAGAGGGGTGAATCCTTAAGAATGGATGGATGGATGGATGGATGGATGGATGGATGGATGGATGGATGGACAGATGGTCCTCTTTCTTTCCTTTCAGCAGGATCTATGTATGTCAGATTCCATGTCAGTTTTTAACAGCACATTTCACTCCACGGATGTAGAGTTTTGGTGCTGCTGTGGTCTCCATTTTCTTTAGTTTGTGCTAGAAAGTGAGAAACTAGATTGTCACTATCGAGGTCTCTGGAATCCAATACCAGGTTTTAGACCTGGACTGGAATAGCTCTCGTAGCTTTCTGACCTTTGATAGCATAAAAGACAAAACCAACTTTTAATGTGAGCAGTGACCTGGGCAGCCTGACAAACCAGTACCCTGCTAAAAGGATTTGCAAGGTTTTCTTATCTCTGCCCATAGAACGGACTCAAGTCCAACAGGACAGCTGCAGCAGGTTTCTTTCTATGGGCTCAGATGTGTTTCTCAGTGCAAGGAACAATCATGACACCTACCTGTCTTTACATTAGTACAAAGAAGGTTTTTTTTAAAATTTATTAGGCAGTTTGCTAGTCAAGTTACTAGCCCTTGTATGACTAGGAGGACATGGAGACAGCAATATTTTTCTTGCTTTAATCACACAATAAACTCTTGCAAGATCATTGTCAACAGCAGTCGGTTATGCCATACACATTATGCCATGTATAATTCCCTTGCTCCAAGAAGAAAACAACCATGTGGTTAGATGCCAGCCCTATGTCTGGGCATGCCTAGAAGACAGCTTAGCCTCTGCTTAAAGCTTGTGATAGGCTGGGGATAAGGTCCTTCTGATTATATCCTTGACGTCTGCCCTGGCTCTGAAGATAAGATTTGTTGTGGACTTGCTTAGTAATCCAGGTGAGCTTCAGAGCTAGTAATGTGCTAGTAAATGGTTTCTGCCTTGCAGACTTTTTTTGTCTGTTCACAGAGCAAGTGAAAGGTGGAAGCTATAATAAAAGACCAAACACTTTTGTTCCAAAGAACTATTCCCTACTCTTCTTTCATGTCTACATATCAGTGCTTCAGCTCTTAACTCTCACTGCACCCTTCCCACAGTGACTAAGGTAAACACTGGAGCCCCTAAACCAGCCAATTCAGGTCCTATTCCAGCTGGACAACAGCATCACATCAGATCAAATCTGACACACTATTCTGCCTATTCCAGAAAGCCTGTTATTTATTTCTCTTCCTTCATAGAAGCAGAGGCTGAAAAACAACTGATTAAATTTATGTTATTTACATAACCAGGACCTGCATGCAAATTTATCCAACTGTTTGTACCATTCAGTGCCAGCCTGAAAATTTTATGAGAAGCCCCTAGTTCAGCAGGTGTCAGCAACTGCAATCCGGGCTGGAACATGAACACAGAGAATCATGGCATGAAGTGGGTGAATTGCACGAACTCTGTATTTAATCCCTTCTGCAGCCCAGAATGCCAATTGCAGCCCTGAGGGCAGATTGTGTCCTGGGCTGCATCGAAAGCAGCGTGGCCAGCAGGTGAAGGGAGGTG
>VWYH01003312.1:0-11505 GCA_013399365.1 Pampusana beccarii | reverse complement strand
TTCTACAATTCTATGATTGTATGATTTTATGTTACTCCCACCTCTTTAAAAATCTTTTTCTAGTCCATAGCCAAGGCAATTTTCCAAGAGGGTTTTAAGTGCTTTACTGTTTCACTGTTATTGCCATGAAGGTGCCACCTATTAAAGCCATAGCTGCTCCAGGCTTTGTCAGAAATGCTGCAAGTATGGCTCAGCTTGCAGCAAGTGACAAAGCCTTTGTTTGAATGACCCCTTAATGGCCTCCTCACAGGAGGAGGGATATTCAGCGCAGTTTCTCCACCGAGCTGATGAGAACCAGCAAGAAGAGGAAGCTCTGAGTTATAAATTGTAAAGACAAGGCTAAAGGTATCTGACCCCAGGTCAAAGCCCAGCATGCCCAGACACAGCAGGTCGCTCGTACGGCATCGGGTGCAACTCTCAGCAGGTCAAAGGACCCAGCAGTAAGAGAGAGGGTGATGGTGGTGACTAACACCGACTAAGTACTTGCAGGAAATGTTCTAGTGACAGCAGATAATGACCTTCCACCTGCCGAGCCCTGCAGAGGTGCTGCTGGGTGGCAGCACACCCACACTGGGATTCTCTTGCCCTGACCCCACGTCCCCTCTGCTGTTCCACACAGAGATTGGCTGCAGGTTGTGCTTCTCTGCCCGGTCACCGTCCCCATGCCCACATGCCATGGGTTTTCTCTCTGTGCTCCCTGCACCCCTGTGCTGTCCTCTGGAGCACGGAAACGGTGTCAGTGGAACAGGCAGAGCCACCGCTCCGGGAGGCGCCTGCGGGATGGAAGAAGAGAAGGGTGGCCGCAGGTCTCATCGTGTTCTTCACTCATCATAAACAAAGCGAGGTACCCTGCGTGCAGCTTAACATCCTTATTGCTTCACTTCATGCTGTGTTCTCTTAAGTATGGGTAACTCGGCGTTCCTGGGAGGACAGGGAAATAACGCCATTGCATAGGGTTGTTGGGTTTTTCACGTTTGAGATGCTCCCAGACTTGTTTTGGCTTCCTGTCCTCTTTACAAAATGAAGATTGCAAAACTCTGGTAATGTGAAATTCACTAACAAAAGTGCCGCTAACACACAATTTACTGAGAGCTCTGCTGCATCAGAATGTGGAAATTAACTCTAATCAACCGGCACACGAGTCAGTCCTCTAATACCATGTGTCCTCATTAATATGACAATCGTTATCTAAATAAAACATTTAAAATTATATATTTTTAAGATGCCTTTTGGTTATTTGTGTTTAGCCATTTGTTTTTTCAGGCTTCTGAGTTTGCTCATGCCATTCATCATAATGATGTATACAGATTTCAAAAGTTAGGACAAAAATATTCAGCTGAAAAAGAGAGAAAGCAAGTCTTGTATTAAAGGAAAGAGAAGTTAGTGGGAATTAAGCTCTTTGATCAGCTTTAAGTAATCTTTTTGCAATAACTGGAAAAGCACAGCCCTTAAAAGCAAAAAAAAAAAAAAAAAAAAAAAAAAAAAAAAAAAAAAAAAAAAAAAAAAAAAAAAAAAAATCAAACCAAAACAAAAACACTTAACTAAGTCTGCCAACTCATTGCTTGTCTACAGAAATTTGGACTTTAAGCAAAACACTAAATACATGGGACTGATAACAGAAATGTGTGATAAAGCCGGAACCTGAACTACTGCATTATCCCACAGTACAGAACTATGTTTGGATTGCCCTCGTCTTCAAAACCAACCTGCCCATAAGCCTCTGTACCTCACAGTCAGATTCAGCTGGGGCAAGCAATGGAGCTTGTGACGTTACTATGTTCTGCCTTTTCTAGATGCGTGACAGCACGTAAACGAAAAAAGGGGACATTTCCTTAGCAGCTTTAAAATACTCTGAGTGTTGACTGGTTGCCATGGCAAGCTGGCATCTTTAGATAGCAAACATGAAACAGGCCAACATCACAGGAGGGAAGGTCCTGTGAATGCAGCATATGGTGGTTTTGCCACTTCAAACCTCAGAGATGGTCAAGCCAGTTGGGACTTTGAGTGCAGTTGCTTCCTTTTAGTAGCTTCATTTTAGACACAAGTATCAGGGGTAACAAAATAATTGTTTCCAAACCAAAAGACCAGAACAGAGATTTGAATACCATGAGACAGGGGCATTGGTGGTAAAACAGCATGTCCTGCTTCCCTGATTCTCTTACACCCACACCATACATCACAGCACTGCATCCAAACCACTGGAATAATCTGGGTTAAACATCTCTTTTGGAGGGTTGTTTGAGTATGGGAGGGATGGCCAACAATGGCATCTAAAAATCTGAAAATCAGCTGCACAATCTGCACCCATGATGCCTTTCCTTGAACATACAGGGAGCTCAGGGCAAATCAGACATGTTTAGATGAGGTGCACTATAAGCAAGTTCAAGAACATATCCTTCACAAACAGACAAAAAGTGAGACAATCACAGCCTAGATTGCAGGAAACAGAAGAGTATGAACTCATGAAAGAGAAAAGAATAAGTGTTGGGAAGAAACAGCAGCAACCTAGAGTCTACCAAGGACCAGCCTTATCCCAAAAATATAACTGTATAGTATGATTCAGCGAATAACACAGGTTGGAAGGGATATGTGCAGGCCATCTCATCCAACTGCCTGCTCCAAGCAAAGCAAATCTAGAACACATCACTTGGTGTTTTGTCCAGTTGAGGTTTGACTGTCTTCCACCTCTTTGGGCAACCTGTGCCAGTGTTTGACCACCCTCAGGGTGAAAAAAGAAGTTCCCTTATAGCTAGTTGGAATTTCTCATCTTCCAGCTTTTGTCTCACGCCTCTCATCATTTCACCGGGCACCTCTAAGAGGAGTCTGGCGATGCCTTCTCTATGTCCTTCCATGGGCAGCTGAAGAAAGTCACAAGATTCCCCCATTATCTTTCTCAAGTCTGAACAAACCCACCTCTTTCAGCTTCTCTGAGCCACTGAATGCATGTTCCAGCTCTGTGGTCCAGCCCTGTGGTTCAGCCCCACGGTCCAGCTCCCTGACTATCTTGGTGGCATTTGCTGGATTTAATCTTGTTCATCAAAGCCTTTGTGGAATGGAAACCCCAAAAACAGGACACGATACTCCCGACGCAGTCTCACAAGTGCTGAATAGAAGAGAACAGGTTCACAGGATAATTCAGGTTGGAAGGTACTTGGGGAGGTTATCTTGTCCAACCTCCTGCTCAAAGATGGGTCAAAACCCACCTCCCTGGTCAAGCTGCTGAGCTCTTTCTAAGGGCACACTGCTGACTCATGCCCACCTCATCCACCCTTAGATATCTCTCATGTCGATCTCTCTTTCTGAGCTAGGCACCAGAGGAAGCCTTTGAAAATAATGACCGAAGTAGGGGTCTGACACGTTTCAGACGTCTACTCTAGCAGGAGATGAATCACACCCAGCAATGACTGTTTCCCTCCACTGACCGTAAAGGGAGACCAGGGTGACTAGTTCTGATATAAACATCCACACCGGTGGTATTTATTTTCAGCCAGAATAATCCTGCCTCATAAATTTTACCACATCCTCAGATTTTGCTGGAAAATGTTACACATGCACATGTGTGTGTGTGTAAGAGTGAGCGCTTGCAGGTTTCCTTCGAATGTGAAGAGAATACAGTTAATAAGGATATAGCTACAGAAAAATGCACTGAACTGGAGGTACATGAAAGAGCTGATTCACATTTCAGTGGCAGGTATTCTAGCAAATATCACCCTAGTGGTTTCTGAAAGTTTGTTTTAAATATGTGCATGAGATTTTATTTTTAATACTCCAGGTAGCATGAAGATTCTTTCTTTCTCTTTTTCTTCTTTTATTTAGGTAATACCAACTCCATTTTCTAAGGGGAAATATAAAATTCTGTGTTGAAACAGTTAAGAGTACCAAATTCTGCATGCTACCTACATTGAGATAATTCTTAATTCTGCTTTTTCTCAATGTGAGCTGCAAAAAGGAGCATGTAGTCAGCAAATCTGATTGATTTTAGCTCTTGGTGAAAAGGTCAGATAAAGTTCAACTCCTTTATAACAAAGCAACAGTTTGGGAGGTCTTTAATTGTTTGTCCTGTAGACTAGGATGAGCATCATCTTTCAGTGAACATAATGGTTAAAAATTACATTAAACCTCCCATTTCTGAACAACAGCTCTCCTTTTGGCCTCTCTGTAACCTTATTATTATTTTTATGGTCTGTTATCCGATTCGAATCACAGATGAGTGTTGCACTTTTTAGATGCATGTTAAATAACCTGCCACTTTCTTCTGACTGAAGACAGACACACCATCTATGCAGGAAAATCCAGACAGATAAGGGAAAAATCATCACACCCCATTCCCAGAAACCAGCCTAGACAAAGCAATGAGCACATCCTTTTAATAAGTATGTTTTGAAATGTTGAGAAACCATTGATCTTATCTAAAGAGCTGACCTTAGCCTCTTTTCATGTACTTTGCAGCAGCATCCTCAGAAGTCCACCACAAGTCTTCCTATTCGAGATGATATCACAGCTGAGCAGCAGCCTGCATGCAGAAGGGACCAAGATAAGGATCTCTGAGCAACTGACTGTGTAAATACAGAATAGTGAAGGGGTTTATTTATGTTG
Organism: Pampusana beccarii; assembly: GCA_013399365.1. Classification (NCBI taxonomy): domain Eukaryota; kingdom Metazoa; phylum Chordata; class Aves; order Columbiformes; family Columbidae; genus Pampusana; species Pampusana beccarii. The sequence goes on along the minus strand of VWYH01003312.1, from coordinate 6,909 downwards.
GTCAGTGCAAATAGGAAAAAACAGTCTGGGAGAGAGAAAACAGGACTCTTTTAAAGTCATTTTGAATTATGAGATTTATTAGCCTCTGCAATTATTAGTCTTTGAAAATTGTGGATATCCAGCTGCCTGACTTATAGGGCACAGCATACAGTATTGCGTGTAGGTGGTAGCAGAGGATGGTCTAAAGGTCTGATTCAACGAGAGGAAGTTTTCAAATCACCTGGCTGGGTCTTAGCATAGTATTGCAAAGCCTTCCTTGAGTGACGAAGTTTTCTGCAGAAATATCTCTCAGACAGGTCTCTAGAGAAGTTCTAGGAGATCCCTGGAGCACCTGCCTTCACAATGGAGGTGGAAGCAAAACCAGAGTCTGGCCCATCACTCGGGGAGGTTTCAGAAGTGGGAACTCATGTTCTCCAGTTGCTTCTGTCTCTTTATACCTTTCTGCATTCTTATGCTCCTCAAGTTCAGAAGCTGGCAGTCAGTTCCTCTCTTAGCTTCCTTTTTGTCTGCTAACTTAACTTTTGGCATTGCATGTAACTCTAACCACACCAGGATTTATACCAGGCCTGGGAGGATGAAGCTCCATGTTCCTGTGGAGAGAAGTCTGGGCTCAGAAACACAGTGAGATTTGTCCCAACAGCAGTACAATCCCAGCACCCCCAGAGACAGGGAACAAGCATTACAGATAAACAACGAAAGGACGTGAGGCAGTGTTACACTCTGACTGGAAAAGTTCATGTCTCCAGATATCCAGAGAGTCTTTCAAAAGATACATAGACATCAAACATACATTATGTCTAAGCTGTACACGGACCATATCCTCCAGAAACCTGACCAATACTTTGGACCGCGCTTATCTTGCTATCTGACTGCTGAGGAGTCGCTAATATTATAGAAATAAAACTATTCTGAAGCAAAAATGCTGTCATTAAGAGCAGCAACACAGCCCAGCCTTAGCTATTTTAAATAAGTGTCTCGTATTTTGGGCAGAATCACTAGTATGCAGCAGAGGTTCAGCACAAGAGGACAATTTACTACTTGAGATGTGAGTGATTTAATAATAAATGCAGCCTGAGGATTCAAATTTATAGCCTGGTCTTATGGGAGCTTCTGAGCACTCAGTACCTTTGAAACAAGCCAGCAGTGCCTGCGAGAGGTATTACATGACACCTCGGGGTTGGCCAGATGCTCAGGCTGTGAGTGAAATGCTTCAGCCCGCACAGACGTTCCTCACCGAGAGCTGCAAACTTGTCCCGAGGACTCCTCCTCCAGCAACCCCGCTTCCATCCACCACTGAACCTGCTCGCACCCTTCCTGCTCTGGGGCTTGTTGCTTCCCCACAGCCTCCCCCTCGCAGTTCGGTTGGACAGTCACTAAACCCGGCCTAAATCCATTTTCAAGGTCACCACAAACGCTCCACACGCTACAATGCTGACTTCCAAAAAAAAAGATGTCCCTATGCATTACTTATTTTGTTGTCCCCTTTTACATCTTTGCATGGAAGTTGTAGGAAGCATCATATGTTTGCACAGCAGGGGGAGGGAAGAAGGACGTTTAGCGGTAATGCAAAGATCAAGTAAGCGTTTTATCACAACAAAACCCCTGGCAGTTTCTTGCTACTCTTTCACAGGTACCCTGGCAGGAGCAAATAAAATGTTAAACATCAGAGATGGAAACTCAGCTCTTAAAAGAGTGTTGCAAATATACCATTTGTTCCCCAGATCAGTCTATTTCACCAATCATTTCATGGACCTGTGAGCAGGGTATGTACATCCTGCTATAGATGTATATGACTATAAGTCAGGCATTACTTTGGGGCCATTTCAGCAGGAAAAGCAGAAGTATTACAATCACCTGATGTACCACTGTCTGAATTGACCTTACAATCATCTAGAAACACCTGCTGTTGGCACATACTGTCTTCTCTAATGTCTGATAAAGTGCTTATTTTAAAATCTCTGTGTTAGCCAACCTACTCCCAACTCCAGCTCCCAACTGAACACATGTTGTGGTTTAACCTCAGCCAGCAACGAGGACCACGCAGCCACTCACTCATCCCACCCACCCACCCCCCCCAACCCCAAAAGTAGGATGGGGAGAGACTCAAAAGAGGGAAAAAAATTCATGAGATGAGATAAGAACAGTTTAATGGGACAGCAAAGGAAGAGAAAAATACTACTACTACTACTACTAGTACATGCAAAAGAAGTTATGCACAATGCATTTGCTCACCGCTCATGACACCAGAAGCCATGAATTCCCATGCAGCGGTATTTGACCCCTGACCAACTCCAGTTTATATACTGAGCATGACATCATATGGTAAGGAATATCCCTTCTGCCAGCTTGGGTCAGCTGTCCTGGCTGTGTCCCCTCCCAGCTTCTTGTGCACCTGGCACAGCATGGGAAGCTGAAAAGTCCTTGGCTGCCCAGCAACAACCAAAACATCAGTGTATTATCAACATTCTTCTCACAAAACACAGCACTGTACCGGCTACTAGAAAGAAAATTAACCCTATCCCAGCCAAAACCAGGGCAACATATTACAGAGTTACTTAAGCAGTTTATTGCAGTAATAAAAGTCATGTGCCTTTCATAAGGAATTTTGTTAAAACATTATGCAGATTATTTCTATCAAATACCTTCTTTTATGTCATTTGTTGAAGTGATAAAGTCTCTCGTTAGGTCTCCCAAGACCCTGATTTGTGTTTATTTGCAAATGTCGTATATCTCTGCGAAAAGCTATATGGAGGAAAAAACAAAACAGAACAAACAAACAAAAAAAACCCCAACAAAACACACACAGAAGGCACATGTTCAGTCCAGGGACATGGCATCCTCTGAGGGGCAGAGCAAAACCAAGCCCAGATCCTTCATGCACAGCCCAGGAACACCTCCACGGCTACACAGATTTGTCAAAAGACAATTTGCTCTTCTCTCACGCAAGCCAACCTAGAGAGAAGTCAAAGAGGTGACTGCTGGAGGCTGGAGGTGGACATCTGGGGCAAGGTCCCAATGGCAAAAGGGGGTGAGTGCACACCAAGGGGCACCCACACCAATGTGGGGACACCCCTGAGGGGCTGCAGCCTTGGCGGACCCATGCCATCGTAGGAACACCCTTGAGGGACTGTGGCTATAGGTGATCCACACCAACACAGGGACACCCCCAAGGGACAGCAGCCATGGGAGAAACATCCAGTGCAGGGACATGCCCAAGGGGCTGCAGCCTTAGGTCACCCACAGCATTGCAGGGACACTAAGAAACAGTTCCATGAAAATAAGTTAGAAGCAAAGACCAGCAGAGAAAAACCTAAAGGAGCAAATGGTAGCCGAGAAAACGAATAAGCAAAAAGCAGCAGCAAGAAACAGTTCCACACACAACCCCCAAGCTTTTATGCCACCAGAGAAATTGGGACAGGTTAAATGTAACTTGGGGTGAAAGTCAGAGAAGTTGATGATAGGAAGAGGGGATGATAGGTGTTTGATTCTAGAGTGAGTCAGGGAAGCAGGACAAAAAGGTGTTTGTGTCCTTTTATTTTTTGTCAATACCTTAATCAGGCATTGGAAATTTGTGCTGTTTGGAAATAAGTAAAATTTACCTAAGTCTGGTTTGCCCACAACTTCCCTCACTGTAAGAACTGGTCTGCTTGAGGCTTTTATCAAGAAGCTTCCCTAGCAAATCAGCTGCTTCTCCTCAAAAAAAGCAGCCGCAGAGCGTTGCCAGGCATGTCTGATGGCTGAAACCACACAAAGACGCAGTTTATGCCTGCAGACTGGTTTGGGAGGTGGGGTGTTTTGCTAAGGTTTGTCTGAAGGCCATAGGAAATCTTAGCACAATTTGCCTTTGCTTTACACAGGTGCTTGTGCCATGTGTGCTAGGAGGAGACCAGGCACAGAAACAGAATTAGCCCATTTCCAGTTTTTCCTCCGTGCAGTGGCCACCTTTGCTGTTTATGTGTCCCTCAAACCATCCCAGGTCAGGCTTGAACCGGCAAGGCTGCCGAGTGAGCCAAGGGGACACTTCCCTGTGCCCAGAGTGGTAAGAGCTGAGTTACAGGCTTCTCCACTACAGCTCTTCTTTTAGTGAAGCTTGTCTGGTGCGTGCCCGACTTCCAAGCTTTCTTAAGTTGTATAGACTTGCAATTAAATTTAAATCCATAAACGTATGGAAATTGCTCAGCGAACTGGGATGCGTGCCCACCTATCTGCATTCCAGTTTGGATGGGAATAATTAGCAGCTGTCTACTTCTTTCCCTGCTTAGAATGAACAGGTTATAATCTTCACGAATTCATTTCTTATTTGAGCTGTTGCCTGTGACAGACCACACTCTCTCCACTTGTGGCTCAGCACCTCACTCTCTTCCCAAGCACACTACACAATGTCTTAGTTCTTTTCCTGCTGATCAGATGTGCAGAGTTTCCAACTTCAGACCTACCAGCTGCTATCGATGCCACTGACTTAATGAACAGAATCAAGTTTTCTGTTACGCCTGATTGTAAACGCAGTTTCCCTGACTGTTCTAGAGCACAGAGCTAGAGATTTCTCTTTCAGCAAATACTCCTGCTAGTAAACTGTTTGCCAAGATGTTTGTGGGCGAAAAGGACAAAGATGAGTATAAGTCAGGGCAAACGTGTTTATTTTTTTTTTCCCAATATTTGTCTAGCTGTCTAATCTCACCAAGAACTACATAAATTAGGTTAACCCTTACCCACTGAAAAATTCCATGCCAAATTCTCCTAAGCAGAGCTAGAGGTGGGGTTTCTGGGTCATGTCACCCCCACCCTTCCATACACACCAGAAAAGTGGTCCAACAAAATAATGCCTCTAATTTTCACCTTAAACAATATGTCATGGTAAATATATATATATGTGTGTGTGCGCATTCAATAATCTAAAATAACTTTTGTTGAAGAAAATATTCTTCCTCCAATTCTAACCCTGAGTCATGGTGTCGCTCAGCCCAAGAGATTTATCCTTATTTCAGTTATTACAGCCTTCAACATAAGCAATTTTACGTTTTGGTATGCTGCTCCCATCTCTACCTTTTCAAAACCAAATTTTCCAGTGTGTGCCAGTGTAGAAGCCCCAAACAAAACAAAACCCCTCTAATTCCCTGCACACAAAAATCAAAATGAAGACAACCACCTAGCACTGGTATCTCAAAAATACATCCCCACCTTTTCCCTTGCTCTTGTCCCACACTGTGCTACCTTACCAGACTCTGTAACTTGGTTCCCAGTGATAGGCTATGAAGAAATCCAAATGGAAGCAGAACTGTGAAGAACATCCACTCCAGACCTCACACCACGCCAATAAATGCTGGCTGGCCAGACACAAGTTGCACGCTTGGTGAGCAGCTCTGCTGTGTCATCCCAGTAAGGTGTTAAGGAGCCCATGTCCTAGGTCAGTATGACACAGTCACTGGAGACGGAGCTAAGAATGGGCCATGGGGGTCTTTAAGGGTCTCAGCAAGTGCAACAAAATCATGACAGGTTTGACAAAGAGAAGGCTGGAGTTGTTTCCTGTCTGCCCTGCCTCTCTTCCTTCTCAAAGTCCACACTACAGATCAACTTTCACATGTCCACAGGAGGCAAAGCTCCAAGGCATGACTCCCAAACCCTTCATGGGCAGAACCGTAGAGCAGGAGATCTGAGTATATGCAGTATATATCTGAGTATATGAGTATATGTTACATTCAACAAGATCATCCCACCTGGTGGCTTAGCAGATGCTACCAACCACAAGCCTAGTCATGCTTGTACTCCCTGTTGTGTCTGTGGGTCCTCCTCAGTGATTATGCTGGGATGCTGAGGGGTACTTGATTCCTCTAAATCAACATACGCATGAGCAGGTACAATTTTTGCCCAATAACATGGACAGAACAGTGAGAATGTCAAGTCTAGCACAATTTAATGCTGGAAGGTTGTAACCTCTCCAGTAACACTGTAAAGAACAAGGTGCATGCTGATTTCCACTGGTGAAAAAAGCAATAATAAGTTAACTCAAAAATCCCCATGACTAAGTCAGGAAAGGAACTTGGAGTATACTGAGGTTCAAGATGGCAATAACCAGAAGTTGCACCTTGGCAAGATCAGATTGGGCCCTAGGAAACTTCTTAAGCAGGACAATAATACAGTCCTGGATCAATACATATCTGTCATGCAGGGGATGGTGGAGCCTTCATCCTTAGAGATGAAGTGTAAATCAGACTACCCGTGGCTTTGTCTGATGTTGGCAATAGTCTGGAATTCAGCTTGAGGATGGACTAGAGACCTTCTGGGGTCCCGTACAGCTACCATTCCAATGATTCTGTAAAAACACAAACTAGAATTGAGAGCTGTATACAACCGCTTGACTACTTGCACAGTCTCATCCACACCCTTGCCTACATGTTGCAGTATCATATTTAAATATTTCTCAGCCTGTCTTTCTAAAATTACTGACTGTGGTACCCACAAGCAGTCTGTTCTTTGAAGGTTCCCTTCTGTTAGGCTGAAGCATCTTCTCATTCCCTGTGTCGGACTAAGTACAACAGGGAGTTAGGAAAAAGGGATGACCCCTCCGATAAGGTGAAAATGTAAAGCTGACACACTGAATGAAGTTTGTCATCAGGCGCTGCAAATGGATCTGACCTTCCCAAGTATAAGCTCTGCATTGCTACACACTGTAGCACATTTATGTCATTAACCCAGAGCTCATAAGTAATGTTAGATTCATCTCTGACTACACACTAAATTTAATGCCAGAAAGGGCTGTCTGAACATTCTTTTTGGCTTCTGAAATATCCCAGACTTTTACACTTAACTCAGCCACTCACATAGGACTGCAAGCTTTTGCTTGACCAACTGTATCTTCCAAAAAGACTTCAGTCATGAAGAAATCAAGAAGAACCATCTACTGTGCTCCTT
>VWYH01003310.1:0-62065 GCA_013399365.1 Pampusana beccarii | reverse complement strand
GGCTGGCAATGCTGTGCTGGATGCACCCAGGACACGGGTGCCCTCTTGGCTGCCAGGGCACACTGACCTATTTACATTCAAGAAATTAGAATTCTGTTTGTAGGGTTCGAGAAGACTTTGTTATGGTAACCCACGACAGTTTGCTGCCCTCATCTGAAGCACGTATTTTATCTCCTTGTTACAATAACCTGACACAGTTCGCTTCCCCCGCATCTGCACATACCCCCCTGCACAGGCACCAACATGACGGCCGGCTGCGGATCTCAGAATTTGGATAACAGTACCCGCGTTACATCTGCGAGTTCTCTAATGAGCAAAACAGGACATTGCATATGCACGATCTGTCAATCAGCACAAGTTTTATTATGCAGCCCTGCAGTGCTTTCCCTTGAGCTTCTCTCCTGATCAGGGTTCCACTGCTTTGGGTCCCCATTGGGTGTCAGTGTCCTGAGTCTCCCACCATGGTAACTCTACACTTCACATAAAGCCAAATCTTTCACTTGGTGAGTGTTGTGCCTCATCCCTGAGGGATCCCCACCTGCTTTTTGCTCGTAACATGGTTTGACCGCTTTAATTATGTTTGGCAAAACGCAGTAATTTTCGTAGTGTGTGCAGTAGTGTATTGTGAGAACCTTTTCAAAGCACGATTTTAATGTGCGAAAACATACTCATCTTTTTACATTACAGACCCACTTTAACAAAAAATACATGGGTACTTAATTCTAATGAAATGTTTTGCTGAGGTAAATTCTATTAGTGTAACTATTTCAGGTAACTGAAAATCCTGATCAATCTGATACCTGCAGGCCATTGGATAAAGGTAAGACATTAAGTCCTGAGCTCAGTCTTCAGAAAATAATACGTCTGGAGTTTTAATTTCAATTACATGCGTTAACTTCGTTCAGTTGTCAAATATTGCCTTCAGACATCTGCAGATGTACGTATTTTTTGCATCTCTTGTTTCCTTTTTCACAGTCTCCTCCTGTGCTCATTTTTCCTTCCTGGCTCCCATTTACAGTTTCCTATGTGGGCCTTTCCTGCTACATACCTAACCCTTCCTCTTTCCTGGCCAGCAAATAGTTGCAAAGAGCAGTAACCCACAGCTCTGTGTGTTTCAGGCCTAAAGCGGTGGCAAAGCCTAAGAAGAATTTCTTTCCCCGCTGTAATTACTGTCATGACACCGGCACTGCTCATTTTTACTGTGTTTGTTCTAATTCCTGAATGATCCACACAAATAACAGGAAGCCTTACAGGAAGCCTCTACAGAGACATGAAAAGTATTAATTCAGTACAAAATTTTCATTTACACTAAGAAACCTTCAAGAACTTTAAAAAATAAATAAATCTAACAGACTAAGAAATTTAAATTATTTTTAAGAGTCTTTTGTAGTCATTATACTTTCCTTGTAAGTTCATTGGATAGTTAAAACCCGTGTATAATTGTCTCTCATCTTCTGAAACAACTGCATTTTGGTTACTCGGCATTCCTCCAATACAAGTGAAAGAGAAGGAGGCTCCATCTTTTTCTCTGAAACTATGTAGGTTTTTCCAATAAGGGACTTGGCACAGGGAAAAAACACAACTCAGACTGATCTTCAGATTCCAGATGGCACTTGGAAATACTGTCAGCTGGAAACAAAATCCAGATGCAAATCTGACATGTGAGACACCAGGCAAATCTGAAAAACAGCCCAAACCAAAAAACCCAAACCCATGTCGGCTAACAGCACTCTCAGTTGCTTTGCCTTCTGAATATAGGAAAATGTGAGGCTTGATGATGATTTTCTACAGGTGACTGCCCTTTCTGAAGTTGCCATTTATGCCACCTATCTAGATTTTTTGCCAAGCAAACTCAGTCCTGGGATAATTCTTTCCTCTTCAGCATTTCTTACATACTTCTGTGTCCATAGTATTCTGGAGGGCCAGCTAGGTCTGGTAAGGTGAAAACAAAGTTCTTTGCATGCGACAACTGTGTTGTGCATTTTTTGGCTAAAATTGCCAGCAACAGTGCCAAAGCAAGTGAGGAGAATGGAGGGAGAGATTTTTACAGCGTTTGTGGATTTCCTTATGGACGGGCATTCTCTGAAGTAGTTAAGTGGCTGACTGATGCCCTGCAGGTGCCACTGGGCAGCACAAGACTCAGCTGGATTGGGAAAGGCAGCCTAAAGTTGAGACGGCTACATATCACTATTACTGGTTCCCTGACCCAGGTTCCCCTTCCTCCCCCAGCTAACATGGATGTGATAAGCTGTCAGTCTGAGAGGACCAACTTGGGGATTGGTTTTGCTCTTTTTGTGGAATTTACCTGAAAATTTGAACACAGTTCTAAAAGATTCACTTTGTGCTTTATTTTTTCCCCCCTTTACAATTGGTTGATAGTCAGGAATTTTTAGGAATGTAGTAGTTATGTACATCACTGATAATTAACCACACTATTGAATAGTGTATTCATACTCCCAGAAGTGAGGATATAGTTCTGTCCCCACTTTTGAGTTGAAGATGAGATCACATGCCAACAGGACATTAATGCACACTGCAGTTGACATACGTGTTTAAAAAATGAAATGAATATAGAAATTACAGGTAAAAAATGTAAATGTATATGACATGCATTATTTTAGAGTGGTGTATTTAGCTAGTGTTTCAACAGTGCAGTGTGCTGAGATAAAAATCAGAGTAGACCTACTGGATGGACAGGCTGCCAGCTGATGAGATGTATCGAGATATTGTATCTGGTCAGCCTTAATGGCATGCTTCACAAATCAACAGAAAATAAAATTAAAAAAAAAAACAACGATGTTAGCAATCTTAGAGTAGCACACTTTTTTTTTTTTTTTGTACATTTCTCAGACATTAGGATAATCTCCAGAAGTGTGGCTCAAATGTGTTTACATTTCCAAGATGAGCACTTTTGTTGAATGCCAAACTTGCAAATATTATTGCAATATTAAAAAGCAAAATACAAAGAAAGCCACAAAGAAACCCTTTGGTTTGCTAAAATAATAGTAATTAAAAAAATCTGTTCAAAGTTATAAAGTTCACTTGCACTTTAGATATAGCATAACAATCTTAGAACGTGTGTAGCTTATTTCAGAAAGTACAAACATTGTAGTACTCTAACATGAATACAGTGGCTGATTTAGCTTAGAACAACTTAGAAAATAGATAAAACAACAAATTTCCAAATTGTGAAAAAAATCACATGCTCTCAGTCTACTCCAGAGGTAACATTTTTGAGACAACCAAGCCTCAGACAGACATGACATATTGCACATATTTTTTGCTGAAAGAGTGGCAGATTCTAATTCCCTGCATCATCTGTCTCTCAGGAAGGAAGAACTAGGTGCTGCTTTTCATTTTGGCATCACCATTTTTGCTGCAACTCCTAGTTTCCTTCACAGAGACAGAAAAACAACACGTCTACACTTACAGTTGGAGTAGAAACCACCAGGAATTTTGCTTCCTCTAAGCCTCTGAAGTAATTACTGTGTCTTTTTTCAAGGTTTAAATGTTGGGCATCTGAATAACACGCGAGACTGTCACTAAATGCTCCTGCAAGGGTATGGAGCCTGCCACCCTCTTTTCATATTTAAAAACCACCCTTCATTCAAAGACACTTCAGTTTCTCAGGTTTTGGGGTTCTAAACTATAATCAGCACTTCATTAAAAAAAATACCAAGAACTTTTTATTCAGCCAATTGCCATGTTTGTTGCACTATGGTAGTTTTTTAGTACAACATCAATAAATGGCCACTTGTAGAGGGACAGGTAGAATTCTGCTTGTGGAATGAAGTCATAGTTTAATGGGATAAACCTTTATCCCTCTACGGTGCATTTAGAGCAAGATGAAGTTTTATATCCCCAGCTATTATGCCTTTGGAATGAAATGAATTTTTCAAAAGAAAGGCAAAGGAAAAAGGATAAAAATGAGGGAGTCAGGTGAAAAGCTAAACTCAGTGAGAAGCTTTGTGATTCTAGGGTTTTGTTTACTTCCTTGCATGCCATGCTGCCTCTGAAAACAAAGCAGGGAAGTAAACATAAATAAGAGGTTTCATCTGTATCCACAGTAATGATTCTGTGCTAACCAGGGAGAAAAAATGAACATGGAACTGCTGAAATATCTGCCATGTGATATGTATACCTCTGTCCACTGGATACTCCATTAAGTTGAGGGGATTATTGGTGATACAGAGAAATCTATTACCTTAACCAGCTCAGGAAAAAAAATCAACACATTTTTGCTGTTCAAGCTTGGTCAATACTGAACAAGCAGAAGATGAATCATGAAAACTCTGCCCTTCTTAATGTGGTACATAAGATAAAAAGGAATATCCTAAACAGAGCTTTAATGGATGCCATCTGCCACTGGAAAATACAATCACTTCTAAATTCTGCCAAGGCTTACACATATTTAAGTAGGAATGTTGAGCATCAGTTGGGTGTCAGTGTTTGCTAAAGATACATTGTTTGTGCTTCTCAGTTTGTGCATCTATCACATCACTTCTCATGACCACCCCTCTGCTTTGGCATAATGCACTGGGTGGCACCAGGAGGTTTAATTTAAATAGAAAACTGGTACTCTGCCGATCACCTGCCAAATGAACCCTGAGGAGACAGGATATGAAATACTGGCTTTCGTTCCGTTTGCACTGACGTAAGCATAGTCTTGCCTTTCCATAAAGAAACAAACCAAAATTACAATAATGGATCTACTGTCCCAAAATAATTGTATCACATGGTTTAGAGTAAAGGTAGTGACAGTGAGCAGGTAACAGTAGGTAAGAGAGAAAAAGAAAGACACTGGATTAGAGCTTCATGAAGTGCAGCAGCTGAGTTCTAACCCAGTAATATTAGACTTGATGCTCAGCATGAAGTTAGGTAAACAGTATTTAGGTCTAAAATCAAACCAATGGATGAGAAAAAAAGAAGTGAGTTTTATGTGCCAGGTATACCGATGGACTCGTGATGGATACCTGGGAGGGTATCCCTGTCACCCAAATGGTAAAAAAGAACCATTTAAAACATTACATGTACGCAAGATAATTTAGCATTACAGTTAGCATTACAGATTTCTGGTTAAATAATTGTGAAGTGATGCCAGAAGCATGTTCTGAAACTGACAGCCCAGTATTAGCTTAAAAAGTGTTTTTGTGACCATTCTCTGTGATGAACGAGTTCCTCTATCCTGAGCCATTTATTGAGCACACACACATGATCTAATAAGACATCATCTGATCAAAGTTGGATACCTGACTTTGGAGTATGAGAATCATAAACTTGCTTACGGTCTATCTGGTCTGCAAACACTTCCCCATAGATCATCCAATAAGGCATGTAAAAAATGTTTTTTGCCAGCTTCCATGAAGGCTCCTCATTGGGGAAGAGAATAGCCTGTCTTGCGACACCAAAGCTCATCAGAACCACCAACATGATGATGACAAAGTACATCATGTCTATCATCTGAATGTAACAACAGGAAAAGAAAGAGAGAGAAGGAACAAGAATTAGAGGAACTTATTTGTACATATTACTGTTACTATATGCTGAAAACAGAAGCTGGTAAATCTTAGAAACAGAATTTTCAAAAACAAATTTTGAAAAGCCATTCTCAGTTTTACACGTAAGTTTCATTTCCAAATAAATGAAGTGGTATTATTCTGTCATTGGTTTTACCCAGTGTTGCTTTTAAGAACAATTTAAATGTTATGAATAGGCTTGAAAATACAAGATGCCATCTGGTCACACCAGTTGCCCGAACAAGAACACAGGTTCACTGGAATCAGCAGCCTGGTCTGGGCAAGGGCCATGAGATGATGTATTGTTTATAGGCACCTAGTGGCAACTGTACCAAAACAAAAGGGATGACATGGATTATTTTATTCATTGGTAGTCATTGTCTTGGAGCAAAAGAAAGAAGCTGCATCTAGCATAAGGAGTAGCGGGTGGCAGAACAGCCTGTTACAGCAACATAAGGGGCACCATGGTGTTAACCAGTGAGAAAGGAAAGCTGTGACAGTGGCTGGACTGGAAATCAGCTTAGTGGGGGAGTCCAACAAAGGCCATATTTAAAAAAAAAATGCAGACTACACACTCTATTCTTCTCCATTGTTGAAGGCCTCATTAGCATATGCACACGTTTAATTAGTGCTTGCAAACAATGCCTACCCATTCAAAATATTCCTGGAAAAAGTGGGACAGCAGTCCTAGGAGGTGCTGAATAGAAGCTGAAGAGTAGAAGAGGAGCTGTGCTGGAAAAGACCCTCCAGAGAGCAGAGCAATGGGCATCAATCAAGTACAGCAGAGATGGTTTATAACCCAAAATGAACGTGAAAAAAAATGGGATTCCTGTAAGGTTCCTGGTAAGATCCCTTTAAAACCTTTAGTTACAGGTTTACTTATAGATCTTTAGTTGTAAGACTGGTTACGACAGAGCTGTTATTGCCAGCTTTGTATGTAAGTCGTGTCTCTGGCCAAATGTCAACCCCAAACTCCTTTAAAGCTTGTGAGTTTCAATCCCTTCAGTCTCCGCATTTTCTGGCTCAGCTGCCTTCTGCCTTCCCTGAGAAGCAGTTTTGCAACCAACCTGCATCTCAACCGGTGGCCTTATCGCTCCATGGGGGACCTGCTGCAGCTCGAGAGCAGGGCTGCTCATGACAAGAGCTGATGGAAGAGGGAACTCATTTTGCAGCAGATAGATCTGGTACTGCTGCGGGGTTTCTTCAGTTTTAAGAACAAGGAGAGAGGCCTGAGGTCAAAGTAACACCGTGAAAGTATCTAACAGAGAAAAGAGGAGCAAACAGAAAAGGATAGTAGTGCACCTGTAGGGCAGGGCTCTGCTAGGAGGGACTCAAGGAGCTGGAAAGAAGGAACTGGTACAACTGAAAAAAAAAAAAAAAAGCAGGGAAAACAGAAGTCTTCAGGTCAATAAAAAATGCAGGAAAGAAAGAAAAAAACCCCGGGGATGTGAGAGGGGAAAACAAATGCCTTAAGGAATTAAAAAAAAACCCAGACAAGTAAATCACCAGCATTCTTGTGTTTTTCAGAGCATTAATCTCTCAAGAAAACCTGATGGAAAAAAATTCCGGTTCATTGTACCTCAGAGACCATCCTGAAATGGTAAAGCTATGTAATCATATTTAGTTCTTGCTGCTTCTAAGGAAGGAATTTGGACATGAAACCTGGTTCCTCCTTTCTTCTCTGATGAAACTTTGTTTCATGTAGAAATATATAACATGATATGATGTAATACAATACTGATTTTAAAATGTCATTCAAGCAAATAAACATAATAAGTATTTGGTAGCATTGTAAGACAATCAGGTTTGATCTCATGTTGCAAGAAATAAAATTTTCAGTGCTATTCTCTAATAAAGCTGCATATTAGCTTTTCCCTCCTTCAACTGGGTATCTTTCTAAAACCTCAGCAGCTTGCCTGAAATCCAGTGAAATAGATGGGCGAGTTTCCACTGACTCTAATGGGCATTGTATCAAGCCCTTTGGCCTGCAAGGTCAAACTACAATTGTTTCAACAAGGCAATGGCTGTTTCAACCATTCTGAACAACTCATTAGTCACCTATTTTAAAAAGTTATAAAACAAGGAACTGTTGGTGCAGTTTTATGAAAAAGCTGGCTCAATTTCCCCTTTTTTATTTGCAGGCAAGCTAAGAAAATGTAGACCTTCCCACACAGTAAGGGAACTGATTTACCTCTGACTCTCTCGACATGCCACAGTGATTTCTTTTCATTCTCAAATAACAGGGGAGTAAAACTATCACTGTGCAGAGACCAGAAAAGCACATTACAGTAAGCATATCCTGTTACTGAAATTAGTAAATAATAATAAACTTGGCCATTCAGCTTCCTCCTCCTATCTTCACCTTTGCTTTAGCCAATTGCTTTTGAAATGCTCAAACCCTTGTTTAATTTCACTTCCATATTTGTTCACAGTGCCCAGAGGTAAAACCTATTACAGCTGTTTTGCTGGATACAATGTAGAGGCAGGTGAAGAGAAAATTCCTTACCATTGGAAAGACAGAAAAAGTAATCTTTTTCCTTCTAAGCCTAAAACTTGCAATAGATGCTCAGGATAAAAGCTCAGGCATTAAATTTGATCTGTGGAGGAACTCAGTAGCTGTGATGGGCTTACTCTGTAGAAATGTGTATAACCAGTTTGATGTTCTCCATAGTACTCAATGGTACTTGCAAGACCAAGGAGTGGAAAAGACAAAACCCAAGGACGTAAATGGACATGTGATTTAAACAAAAATGCATAAGGGAGCCCATTGCAGCCTGGAGCAAGCAGGTGCAACTCCCAGGGAAATCTGTGCATGATATAAAGGGGCTGGCCACTACGTAGGGGAATAAGTTGGCCAGAAAATAGGTGTGAGAGGCAAAATTGTGTAACTCAAACCAGTTGGGCATCGAATGTGCGGGCAAAGTGGATGTGTCAGAGTTGCTGAGTGCATGGAAAGTTGGCTGAGGTATGAAAATCAAATAACAGGAAGGGACAAAATAAAAGAGCTTCCGTCTTTTAACAGTTGCCTGCACATTCAGAGTACTATGGCAGCAAAATTCAGCACCCTCTGAGTGGGTGCTGAGCCTACAGAGGGCAGTGATTTTCCTGTATTTGTTTTCCACAGAAAGTGGAGTGAGGCTTGATATGTTGTACACATGTGAGGATGACAAAGGAATGGAAATGGTATTATTTTGCTGATTTCAACCACTTCCTTTCTGTGTTGACCCCAGGAGAAAACTAAAGCACTGTTTATACTATTGGTGAAGCTGGGCTCCTATCAGCCATCCATACCACTGGCTACTATAATAGAGAAGCATGTAATTCATGGCCAATTTGTTTATTACTAAACTGGTTTTCAGACTGCCTTTGCTAGCACCACAGCTCTGAAACTTTCTGTGCCTGACACCTGTGAAAAACACAACAGAGTAGGAGGGTAGTTGTTTTTTAGGAATTTTGTGTATTGTATAAGCCCTGGTGACCACTAGATCCTCTGGCGGAGGGACACAGTCCATGTGGGGCAGGAGAGAAACAATGTTTTCCCTTTGGTCTTTGGTCCTTTCTCTTGTCCTGCTGTCCTTTTACAGTAACCTCCAGCAAGAACTGTTGAGTGTTTTCACCTCTGTACTCTGGAGCTGTACAAAATCCCCATCATCAACACCCTATTGTCGTCTTTTTTATTTAATTTCTTTTTTACCTTAACAAACCAGCCTCCTTCAGAACCAGCTGAGAATTACCATCCTTTGTATTTTCTGCAAATGAGGCACAGAACTGTAGGATGGATGGCTTTGCTCTTGAAGAGAGATCTCAGAAAAAGACAAGCAATACATCATCTAACAGAACAAGGAGAGCCTAATCCCCAGTTCTAGGGTTTTGATTCAATAGGGCACTGATTTCTATCTTACATGAAAATGCTAATGTGTAAAAACAAATACAGATGAATCTTCAGTGATGTCATTAGCCAAAGATATCAAGTCAAGAACATGCTGGCAAAACACTGAAGGAGTACACCAAATTCTCTTACCATTTTCCCAATCATCATAACATATGGTCCCAAATACTTGTTTACTCCGAAGATGTCTAACAACCGTATATACCAGTAAATTATGTTAACACAGTATATCACCCGGCCATCGCTCCGGAGTGGCAGATCTTGCAGACGGAGCACCATTCCAACAGAGAACAGGAGGATGGCTATGAGATCAGTAACATTCCAGTACTCCTGGAGCCAAACTTTCACTTTCTGTAACAGTTTCCCAGGCTCTGACATCAATATCTGTAGGACAGAGGACATGGAGAGGAAAGGAGCTGAGTTGCCTTAATTTAAGCTTGAAGAAATCTATAGTAAATAGATACACGCCACACAGGCCAAAAGCAAAGCCGATAAGACTCCTGTTATATATGGACGTCTCATCTACTCTATGACTTTTTTTTGATAAATCTTCCCTTTCAACCCCAATAACCCCATATCTACGTGCAAGATACTTAAAAGAAAAAGGATTAAAACCTCACATGCTCTAAAATCCCCACAAAATCAGAAGAAATACACGTATACCTTTCTGTTTTTCAAATTTATTGGCCCTACTAAGAGTCTTGGAATAGGGGGAGAAATATAGAAATATATTTATTTAGAAAATTCACATTTAAAGAAGCTGTAGATGTAAAGAAAAGTGTTCTAAAATATGTATCAACCTCTCAATAAATAATTAATAACCATAAAGATCTGGGTTTAGCATTTAAGCCAGAAAGATACTAGCTACTACTTGGACCTGTTTTTGGAAATTAAGTTCCACAGCTGAGAATATAATTCACAAAAATAATTAATCTTACCGTATGAATTTATTGTCATTCTACTTGCAAGATCATTTTGGAGACCTGATTTTTTCCCAAATCACTGTTGAAACTATTCCCCAAGTGATTTCTATGGAAAATTCCTAGCTTTTAGTGAGTTAACAAGCTGTTTGTTTCAATTTTCTATGTTTAGCCTGAGAAAATTTGAGCAGACTCATGCAGTTCCTTAAAAAGATGAACACCATTCTTACAATTTTCTTATAATTCATTTTCAGGGTGAATGTTAAGCTTATCTTCCGTGAACAATCTCAACATCTGCTTAGAAATCCATTCTGACAGATGTTCTTGATAAACTTTCGTGCAGAGGACGATTTGGGGTGAACAATCAGACAAACCTGGCACACACAATTCCTGCCAGCAGATTCCCACCTACTGAGCCAGCGGTGCTTTGTCTCCATCAGAGTTGCAGAGTCCTCATGTGGCTACTGCCACTGTTTTTCTTTTGGTTAGTGAAGTACACTCATTATAGGCCACAGAAGCAGTGTAGTTTCCTCTGCTCTTTTTATTTGTAATGTAGAGTTTGCTGTACAGTGTTTGAAATCTGTCTTTGATGTCTAAGTGGATGTTGCAAGACCATTTTTTGTCTAGTCCTCAAAAGCTGTACAAAATACAAATGTAGATGGTAACAAATTCAGCCCAGGGGTACAAATGTGCTGTTTCAGTTGAGGTCAACAGGGCTCACACCCACTCACATCAGGGCTGAATTTGGCCTCTGGTGTAATTGTGGAATAAATGCACATTTGGCCAAGTGCAAAGGACAGAGCAGTAGCTGCAAGTGGGAGAGACCATGAGGGGCAGGGGATCACACATCACCCTCACAGTGTGTGTAAACCGATTGCCACCTTAAATGCTCTGTTTCTGATCTACGTGTCTGCTTTAGCATCTTTAGGGAGATGCATGCTTTTGCTTGACATAATTAGCCAGAAATTTCAAGATCAAAAGGGGGAAATACTATTAGAAATGTGCTGCAATGTGGATCTAAACTCCCCCCAGTTATGTCTGGTTTTGTTTAAAGCCTTTGCTCGAGATACTTGGACAGACAGAATAGCTGTAAATTTTGAATGAACTCTATTTGAGTTGGGGTGGGGATTCAAACATGGGCTTTTCGGTTGTCATGCTATCACCGTGTCTCCGTATCCATTTTGTTACAGCATATCTCCTTTCCCTCTCCCTGAAACGTTCTTCAGTCGCTGGGCTACATTTCGAGAAATATAGCTGAGCTTTAAGATGTCAGAATACTGTCCTATACCTGTGAATGCTATTAAACGTGCATCACACTGAAATCTGAATAGAGAAATTCTGTTGGAGAGAGATTCTTGATTCTAAAATAGAGGAAGATAGATTTTTTTAGTGCTGTGCTTTTAGCAATCCATCTGCTTTTTTCCAAAAAAAACAAAAGAGCAATTCTATGGTAAACCTGTTCATGAAAAATAACGCTGAGAAAAAGAATAAAAACAGATATTAAAATGAAAAACCCCACACTTTTGCTTTTTTTATTCTGTCTTTCTTGGTTAGGGTGATTTTACCTCTCTCATCTTCTCTATTCCCAGAGTGAAAATGTATGAGATGACAATCCATTCCTGTGTAGATGGCCAGCGATCCATCTTCACTAACACTATATAATTGAACAGCATCAAGTAACCTATATATGCCAGCTGTAAAGAAACAAAATTAGTGTCAATAGTCACTATATTAATATGATGGAGCCAGTTTCTCAGGAATTATTTGATATTTCTAATTTGACCATAACTGGAGTTAAATCAGACAGCATTCTGGGTTATCTGAAAAAGCTCATATACAGTGTGGAATCTACAAAATACATGCACAAACATCCTCTCCTCCAGCTACATCTGCCTCCCCAACAAAACTGTGTTAATGCAGTCCCCGTGGATCATACCACAGTGATGGGAACTCTGATACCACTGTATCAACTACCAAACTAAGTTACCTATATGGAGATTTCTTCCTCAACTGACTCTATCACCCGTCCTCTGTGTTTTTTCTCCCTGTTCACCCAGCCTAGGCTGACTTGGACACTCCTAATCCTTTTTGGACAATTCTTGCCTGGAGCCCAAAAGGTCCTATGTGTTGCTAGAGGTCTTCTTACCCAGTGTAGTGCTGACCTAACCCTCACCGTGATTCCTTCCCAAAACACTGCTCCTCCTACTCACATTGCTGCAGCAAGTAGCCAGGCATAGCCAGACGTTCATTTGCCTTAGATTTTTTGCGAGTTTTTATGTATAACTGTTTTCCTTCTCATTCTCTAATATATCTACCTTCTGGCCTAATTTTTGATACAGCAGAAAGAGTGGATTATATTTTTAGTTTCTTTTTCCTTTCTTTCTACATGCTGAATATAATGAAATGGTGACTCAAAAAAAGACAGGCAAACTGCACCATCAAGCTCATAAAACTCAGAGAAACCCAAGTGTCACACTGGAGAATGGGCTGTAGCAAGAGAGAATGGCTGTGGTTTGAGTCTGTAGAGGCCAGAATCCAACTGCCTGTCTACTTTAGCTTTCAAGCAGCAGCCCTATGAGAAAACGCATCGTAAGCCAAATTTAAACCAGCGAAAAGATGATTCAGTTCTGTGCATTAACATTTTCATCATTGTGACAGAAAGCTTAGACCAAGCATCTGTATTTCAACACAGTTTTTCTCTCTTAGCTGCATGTTCCTCACAACTATCGTGTACGTGGTGTCAGACTTAAGACGAAACAACCGCAGAGGGGGTTGAGACTTTTGGGTACGATTATTTCAGTGTTCAGCAGCTCATAGAACAGGATTTGTAGTCCTGTTGCATTTGTTAGAAAATGCCACCTCTGCTCTGTGTAAAAGCCACAGGGTTCTGACTTTTCTTCCAGCTGCTTGTTTGAAGGGCACTTGAGAGAATTCTTTACATTGGCCATAACTATCAGTACAGAGATGACAGCCAGTTGAACCACTGCTTCTTGTCTACATAAAACAGAGGAGGAAATGATCTCATTTCTTTCAGTTTGTGCGTGATGAGGGATTGCAACACTCAGGCCTAGGGACTGATCTTCCCTTAACACTCCTAAAGGGAATGGAGAGCAGTATTGACTTAGGTCAGTGTCTAGAGTGTCAGCTGAGTCAGCAGAAACTCTGGGTCGGCAGAGCTGGACACACACCTCCCTAGCTGAAATAACACCTTCTATTACAGTGCAAAAAGTGAGGTGATACTGTCACCTAATAGCCCTCTTAGATCTTATTGATCATTAATTATCAGCAAATCTTATTAATTTGGTCTGATTCAGCAGCCTTTGGTGAGCATTTGCAGTTTGTATGACAAAAGAATAAAGGTACTATGGTTTACACAGGCCGCAGAAACCACAAGACCCTCAGTGTAATTAGGGGCTTTTGCTTCTTCTTCTTGTGTGTGTTTTTTTCTTTATTTGTTGTTGTTGTTGTTTTTTGTTTGTTTGTTTGTTTTGTTGTATGTGTGTGGTGTTTTGTTTCGTTGTTGTGGTGGTGTTTTCTCTTTTTTTTCCACACAAATATGGATGATAACTTCTTGGTGCAGGTACTAAGGGAACCGACCAGGAAACGTGCCTTCCTAGATTTGATTCTCACTAACAGTTAAATGGGAAAGACCATCCTCTTCTCAAGAAATCTGAGAGATGAGACTTTTGAGCCATAGTTTTCAATGCAACAGCCACAGAACACAGCAGTTGACTTTTGAAACTATTGCATGTCCAGAGAGAAATGCTGATTTTTTTTTTTTGGCTGATTAAAAGCTGTTTATTTCGGGTCATCTGCTGAGCCACAATGTAACTTCCTCAAACATCCCCACATTTAACCCACTCTTGTGTATTTTAAGAATGAAGGTGGATATAGCTATAGAATGATAGCTGGTAGGTAGATACAGAATAATCAGATGATTTTAAAGGGCATACAAAGCCATGAGTATAGTCACTTTTCTTGCATCTTGGACTGTAGAATGTAAAATTTGGAGGATTTATTTTGAAATCTATGATTACTACTTTTGCCTTTGTGCTTGTAAACAGTGTGACAGACTGCAATTTTAACCCTCATCTGAGAGTTGTGTTTCTTTTAGATTCCGGGAGTTTCTTAATATACCCAACTGGTCAAGCACTTCAGCCAGAATCCACCTTAATTCGCTCTTCAAGTTCAATGTAGCCAAGAGCCAGCTTTAGTAAGTGACCTTGATTGAGACCTGCCTCAGGACATAAAACTGTAAGAACAGGTCTAAATGGAAATGCAATATTGATCTTTTTCTCCCATTTCAGAATTGAACTAACAGGGAGAGCCTGGATGCTTCTTTCTGTTTACAGTGTAAAGACTTTTTTGGTTATGCAAAATACATATTGCAATTGGTAATGAGACTAGGCTGCTGATGAGCGGTTTCCAGACTCATCGGCCTGATTAATGTTCAAAGGCCACACAGTTCAGCAACTAGTTGCTCCCAGTTGCCAAACTGGAGTTATTTGCAGCATAAGCTGTTCACCGCAGTTCAGTCTCTGTTGACGTGAGTTTTTCCTGCTGTCTCTAGACGTTATCGCCTGGATCTGAGCAAGGCAATTTTTCTTGTAAGAAGTCATCTACAGAAGGATGCATTCTTTGTGATTTGCTGTGCATTCAGCAGAATGATGGAAAATGGATTTCAAGTATTCCTGGAAAAGACCACTTGAAATAATCTGGCCAATTCCACTGTGCTGAGGCAGGACTAATTACAGTGTACCATAGTGGACATATGTTTTGATAAGATAGACTTAGAAATCACTAATAATAGAAAATCTACCATCTCGTTACAGAGTTTATGATAGTAGCTCTCAGAGCAGTTAAAAACTGTTTCCTAACATCTTACCTAGAACTGCCTTGCTGCAATTCAAACCATTATTTCTTGTCCTGTTCAGCAAGGATTCGGAGATCATTCTATTTTGTTCCTCTCTACAGCTACTTACACCTATCTGAAGACTACTACATTCCTTCTGCAGACTTTTTTTTCCCTTTTTTTTCCCCAGAGAAAACAACCTCACTTCCTTAAGTCTTTCCTTTTAAGTTCTTTTGTGTCCTTCAAACCAGTCCGTATTTGTCACATGATGCAGAAGCTGAACTGGAATAGAATATTCCAGACAAGGCGACTGAAAAGATTACTTTCTGTGTTCATTTTACTTTTTTATCTCATCCTTCTGCATTCTAGGGCAACTTGCGAATTTGATAACTCATCTCTACTCCATTATCCAAGTTTTGAATGAAAATATCAGCACCTGGCGTAGGAGATACTCTAAAGGACTCCTTTCCAAACACTGTTTCCAGCTCGATAATGAATAATTAATATCTGCTCTTGAGGACTAATTGCCAAAAAGCTTTGTATCCACATAGTAACTTTAATATAGCAGTTATGAATTTATCCATGAGAATACCCTGTGAAGTTTTTCATACTGTCTTACTCTGCTCAAAATACATGATATATTTTTTCTTCTGCTCCACCTGCAAGGTCTGTTTCTTTATAACATAGGGAGATTATAATGATTTGACATAAATTGTCCCTGAAAATTGTACATTAGGTGCTATTCCGTTATCTTGTGGGTACTTACACAAACACTTTCTCTGAGAGACACTCTGCAGACTAGTCAAAACAGAACAAAGAAAAAATGTTCCAAGAAAAGATGTGCTCTATCTGCTTATTTTTTTCATCAATTATTACATGATTCAATATCCTGATCCAGCACAGCCTCCCATTTGGCTTACTATTGGGAGCTCTCCTACTGGGAATTCTCCTATAGGGAATTTCGTGGAACACTGATGGCAGCAATCTGCTACTTGAAAGGAAAACATACACAGTCCATCAAATTTTAACCATTAACTTCCTGAATGAAATGATAGTCTTTAAAATTCTTAGGCAAGTTTACAAGCACTAGCTGACCTCCACAAAAGGTTTTTATTAAACTATTTACGGGTGAGCCCTCCAATGCATGCAGATGCAAACTTCCAATGAAATACCCAAGATGACCTTAATCCAGTTTCAGTGTTTGTCCATACAGTAGTAATATAACAGGAAAAGATTTCTTACTGTGTAAAACCAAAATTTAACAATGGGAGCATTGTAGAACTCATAAATCTTTCTTCCAACAGGGATCAGTCTGTGACTGCTCTGAACTTCCTCTTCCTCTTTCTTTCTTGAGGATTCTCCATTCCCTCGTCCAAGCATTGCCTACAAGAAAGAACATTCTTGTGTTTCTTTCCTTGTGAAAGACAAACTAAGGTATTTTTTGAAATTTCAAAAGGCAGCTATTCAAAACTTCTCTGGTTTCGTCATCTTTAGACATAAGCAGGTGACCATAGCTAGCTGTAAAATGCTTTGTTCTCAGATTATCTTTTTTTGCACGGAAGTTGCTGCTTAATACTTTGTGAACCAAAAAAGCAATGCTTTGGCAGCAACTGTCAGCACCAGTGTGAAATCCTAGACTGGTGAACAGCAAAAAGAGATGTGGAGAACATTTCTCCTTTTTGCTGTGTGGACAGCAAAATTTTTACTGGACAACCGCTTTTTTTGCGGTGTGCTTCTATACAATAAACAGACACACACAGAAAACAGACAAGTTTTGGTTTTAAATATAGAGGAGTTCATCAGGCTGAGACCGAAAGGGAATAACAAGGGAAAGGTAAGTTAGCAGCTGCTGGACCGGAAGCAACGAAGCCAGTGACTCTTTTTACGTTGATCTCTGGATCTGTCACAGGTGATGACCCCCCAGTGAATTTCACAAGGACGTAGAGGAGTTCACTGCAGCGTTAAGGCCTTAGATTGAAAGATCCTTCTACATGATTGTAGTTTCTTCCATGATGAAGTTCCAGACTGCTTATGCTCTGCCCCTGTTAGGCTTGATCCCACTGCTACCATGGCAATTCAGACTCACTGAAGACCTACGCTGAGCTCCAGAAACACAAATTTAAGAAGTCCTCAACCATAAGTGCAAACCTAACAGGCAAGGGATGGAACAGCTGCAGAGAGGTGGAAGGAGTGACTAAACTATATACTCACTGAAGTTAACACTTAGAATAAAGTATTACTTTGTATTTAGTGTACAGCATGATCTATTAAATGTTCTTTCTGAAACAATTCTTTTGTGAATGGTAGACTAAGAGCGGATTTCAGGTGACTGTGCCTTGAGCAAGTTCCTACTATTTGGCTTGTGGCAGCACCTATAGATTGTAGCACTCCTGTACACTACAGCAATTACAAGAATTGAGATTCCACTGTCCTACCTAAGTATGCAGGGATTGCAATATGATTATTTTATTTAAATGCTTCTTACTTTTGTACTTTTATGTTAACTGAAGCAAACTTTCACCATTCCTGAAAAATGTTATCATTGTTGCATCTGCAACTTAAAAAACATGGAAAATTAAGCCCTGGAGGGAACAATTAGACGCCAGAAATATTGTCTTTCAATAAAGAGGTCCTTCTTTTATCTATTTCTGTGCTCTCTGATTCAACAGGATGTTCAGCACGTATTTAGTGAATCAGCTTCAGGTGAGCTATGCTCCTCTTTCATTTTATTTATGCAGGTAGTTTTTCCTCCGGTGGCATTACTTTCCACATGGTGCCTTACATTCTTGACTTTGACTATGCACAGGTGTTGCCCTGTGCATTTTTAACGAAATAGAACAAAGATTCAGGACACAAGTACACTGCACTGAAACTAACCTGCTGAGATACTCTTAAAACTGCAGCCAGCTTGGATGAAGGAACCTATTTCCTTTACCTTTTTATGCCTGCAGACTTCTAAGTTCATTGTCATAAATGTAGATAAAACAATGTATATTAAAAAATTAAATACACCTCCTGCTGATTCTCACAGAGCACATAAAACCCCTTAAAAGTCCATCAAGAGTTTCATGAAAAAGGGAAAAAACGAAGCGGCTGTTAAGCAGAGGAAAAGGGTTCTTATTAGATAAGCACATAGTCTGCAAAAATGTGAGGCTTACTGAATATATCTATAGTAGCAGAGATTATACAGCCTTCACAGAAGCCCAGGTATCATTATCTGAAGCCTACAAAACAAAAATGATTCCTTGATCCACATCAGGGATTGTTTATTTGGGGGAAAAAAAAAAAGTGAAACATGATCTGAAGTGCTTTGGGAAAATTATAGCCCAAGAAGGTACTAATTTCTTTGCTTCTCTCTATTTGCTGGTGCCCTTTTGGGTAAATATGGCATCTGGTGATACAGAGTTTTCTGTAGCTTTTCCCAAAGCCTTGTCTCTACTGTCCTCTGGTGCTCAAAAATTTTGCAGCAGAGTGAAAATGAATGCTGACAGCTTTAACAAATGAGTAGTGCTGTGCATTGGTGAAAGGGATTATTTTACAGGGTTTAAATCCTTCACAATTTTATAAATTTACTAATTTTGAGACACACTTAGCTCTCACTTGAATCAGTGAGTTGTGGATGTTCTTAGGATGAAGTTCTTTCAGTACCCAGACTTATGCTTTAGCTCATGGATGCTGATTTCCTGTTTGCTATTGCTTTTTTGTTCATAGTGATACTGTAATTTTATCTTGTTATAATTATTTTTGAATTAATTGTATCATATAATACTAACCTCTCCCCTCCCCCATGCTACAGATGGGGAATTGCTCTGAAATGGCTGGGGATTAGATTTGATCTGATGTCCCTGACTGTTAATTATATCACAGTATTAACAAATTGAAAAGCCTCCCCATTAGAAACATACAGAAATAACCTAAGTGACTGTGTTAACTGAGCAGCTGCAATGCCGAATGTGAACAAATGTGTTTTCACTTGGAGGGGGAAGCACTAGGGTGGGAATAACTCAAGACACTGCTCTGTGTGGGCGGCATCTCTTTCCCTAATACACAATTTTGCCCATGATTCACCATGAGTCATGCAAGGTAAGCCTGACAGCAACTCAGCTACTTTGTAAAGTATGGTACAACTGCATCATTTTTGCCTGAGGGGATTGATGTGTTCATAGTTTTACATGGAGATTTTAAAAATCAGGATTTTTTTTTTGGTATGTTTTTGTTTTGTTTTATTTTATTTTTGGTGATGGTGGTGTTTGTGGTTGTTTTTTTGGGGGTGGGGGGTGGGGCACAGATTTTGTTTTATGCAATTGAGGATGGTTCACTGATAGGGAACCAGGACAGTTTTGGGTTGTGCATTTTTGCATTAATGATCCTATAAATATAAATCTTTATAAAGATAATATACTTTAAATAACAGGAATTTCAGTCCTGCTAGAATTATCACAGGCTCTTCAAATTTTATCCTTAGTGAAATCTACATGCTACATATAGAATTACTCTGTATTCACACAGAACAGGTGTGGGAATGGTACCTAGCTGGCTGGATATACCATACCTCTGTCTGCACACCCCACTGTATCCTACACTACGTATGGAAACCCAGCCTCCGTGGTAGTTGTTCTAGGGGGACCGTTCTCTGCCTTGAAATACTGGTGGGAAAAAAGGTTCAACATCTTTGAGTTAAGGTATATAAAATTGGATTTTTCATGTGTTCAGCGGCTCTTTAAGGCGAATACAGAGGAACAGGGCTAAAGCCCCAGGAATTACGTCATCCCCGCTGCTGAGCATGGCGAAGGACACAGAGGGTGCCAGGGCACTTGTGTGGTGGCGGTGTGGGTGGTTTCCAAAACCCTCGGAGAAACACAGGGAGCAGGCCAGCACTTCTGCCTGGCTGGCAGTGCCTCCCACCGCTGTTTTCTAGACAGGCTGAAGGAATGCCTCACTGCTGACACGTGAGATGCTGCGAACACCATTCCCCAAAAGGGTGGGTGAGGTGGTCCAGGAGCACAAGGACACTGGTCTTCAACCTTCCCTATCTTCCTTAAGAACTGTACTTTTAACGAGATAATATTTGGTTAGTTCTTGCCATGGAGAAAAGGCTACGCGCGCGTGTGTGCTACAGACAACACAATGTGAGCCCAGAGGACAACGCAACCAGCTTTGCTGCTGCTGAAAAGTCCTAACTCAGACTCTTAGTGATGACCATGGAAGTCGACACTTCCTATTTTATGTGGAAAATTAGAGTGAAATGAGCAAAAGAACAAGTGAAACATCTTATAAAGGACTTAGATGAGCTATTCTGCATTCTAAAATACAACCATTTACTGGGGAACTCTAACACCCAAACAATAAGGCACTGAATAAGGGTAAGTTCCTAGTTATGGCTTCTAGAATCAGTGTTATTTTGGAAGGAGGATAGGCTGCTGGGGTTTCTGACAGGCCTAAAAATAAGAAACTAATTAAGACTCTGGTCAGGACATTGTACAAATACAAAGTGTCCCTAGCCTTTAGACTTTAGTGCCCTTCTACTCCTCTTTGTCTAATATTCAAGATTAATGACTGGCAGCTCCACACATAAATTGAGGTAAATTCCTTGGTACTGAGGGAGTGGTGATGAGAGCAGTATTCAGGCATGTTTTTGTGAGTAGCTGCTATAAGGAAACTCTGTTGCCAGGCATTTAGGTGTTAAAGAAATGTGTGTCCAGCACTATCATATATCTGTTATAAAGTTAAAAGCAGGTGTCAGTAACAAGTAGTTTACAGTGAATAAATACTACATCTTTATAGTATATGCCAATGTTCAGCTACCCACCAGATCCTTTGAGAGAAGCATAAAACCAATACATACTTACATGCAGATGCAACCACGTGGACACTTAATTCACTGTTGCTGCAGTGTGTGTGATCACAGTATTATGTGCAAAGGAGGCGTAAAACAGCACAAAAATCACTGTGGCCCTGTACCTCATCCACTCTGCACAAGCGCAGCCCAGAGGAAGAAACTTACTGTTTTGGCCTATCATTAGTCACCTGGGCTCAGCAGTTCAGGGCACACAAGACTTCATAATAAATCAATGAACAGACCTTGACTAGAAGTGATCTCTTTATCTTAGCAGTACTTTTATAAAAATGCATATAGATGCACTATTATAGGAATACAGAGACTTGAAAAGTATTCATTGGTAAAGATTAGAAATAGAATCAGGCAGGCTGATTGACAATACCTTATTTGCCACAAATGGACTTTTGAGGTGACCAAAATGATTTTTAGTACATCGATTTTGTTTGTTTAAGCTTTAAGCTGAACAAAGCTCAGAAACCCAAAAAGTGGAAAGATTTTGAAAATATTTTAAACAATCACATGCCATTGAAGTAAATGAATAAAAGAAAATAATAGTAATCACTAAAAAAACCCCTATTTGTTTGTCCTGAAAGGAAGAAATGTGGAGAAAAATACGCAGTTCATTTCGAATATAACAGTTGCAAGCTATGGTTAGTGTGAGTGACTGATCTATTGAGCCGAAGTTCAGCAGTTGATTAAACATTTGTGATAGTACATCACAATAAACCTTTAATCTTAATGAACTACGAATAAGGAATCCTTCATATAAGTGTGGTTCAAGGGAAACTTCACTAAGTCACTTCCCAAACAGTCTTGCAAGCATCCTCTCAGCAGTGGAGAAGAGACTTGACCTAATAGGCCAGACTGTTTGACTGAGGCCAGAACAACGCAAAACTTCAATCTAAAATATTTTATTGTATTTAAAACACGTCAGGTAGGAACACTCTCCCTGAGATGGTGTCCAAATGTAACTAATTATAACTGGTTATGGCATCTAACCACAGAAAAATATGTAAAGGCCTCTTTGCTAAGGAGTCATCTCTCCTTACCTCTGAAGGGCACCTGACTGAAGAAGCTGTGTTAGAAATCCTAAAACACAGGACAGATTATAAGCAGAAATATTGTCAGTAGTAGTGTACCAAATATATAATTTCTAAACTTGCTGGACTCCACAGAAACAGTTCTTATTTTATAGAAAAGGCTGTATGTGTCTGAAACTTCACTAGAATGATGCATCAGATTTGGGGGAGTTAAGGGCAGAGTTAATGACAGGAAAGAGCAATAGGACTGTCAGCACATGGAAGGGAGAAGGGAGGGAACATCTACTACTCATTTGGAAAAGCAAATCCAGTTCAGCACATGACTTTCTTGCAGTAGGAGTCAAAAGGTAAAAAGGAAACAGTATTGTAGACAAGAAACCAGGATCTGGGATAACTTCAGAGAGATGGAAATCACTTCCTTCCCAAATTTCTCCCCTTTGCCAAGAAAAAGGCAGCTTGTGAAGCGCTTATTTGATTAGAATAGGCACTTCATAAGTGGATCAGAAGCCAGGGATAGTAAACTGCAATTAATAGCTAATGAGCAGAGAATGGCCCATTGATGCTATTCTGGCTTCTGGTCCTTCCCAATGGCCAGGTTCTTGCCTGCAAACGGGTCCTGTAGGTGGGTCTTGTGGGCTGCTCCTTCGGCTTGCCTGCATATTGGGTCCTGTAGGCAGGTCCTTCTGCCTGCCTGCAGACGGGGTCCTGTGGGCAGCTCCTGCTGTTTGCCTGTGGGAAACAGTCTGGGTTTTTCTTTTTTTTTTTTTTTTTCTCTCTCTCTCTCTCTTCTCTCTCCTTTATTTAAAAGAAAAAATAAAATTAACCAGGAAAATTACTTCTATGCCTCTATCCTGACCTTGACCAACTGGGGTTGAGTTTTAAGCCTTTCAAAGACACCACAGTCAAACCCAAAACAAAGCAAATCAAACTAAGCTAAGGCAGGTCTGATAGATCAGGTGATAATTGCCCAAGTTAAAAAAGTATAAAAAAAGTCTAAGAACAAGAGATTGGATTGGAAATAGGTTACTTGGATAGTTTTTAGGGCTTTAGGTATTTGATTCTCTCTGTGGTGTAAATTATTCCTCTAAGGCTATGTTACTAATAAAGACAAGTTCATTGTTACACAGTTCTGCTGAGAGGCAGAAGCTCTTAGTAAGGGCTGAGCTGTCTAGCTGCTTTCTAACATCTTCAGTGGATTAAAAACTCATGTGTGTATGTGTGAGAGGCTGTAACCACAAATTCACAAAGAATTTTGAAAAAATATTTTAATCACTTTTCTTGCCTGTTTGCACACTTACTGGCCCTCTAATGAAATTAACCAAAAGAAAAAAAGATCTTCAGCTCCTACGAATCTTTGGGCACTTCCATCCAAAGGAAGACTTAGCAACCCTCTTTTCTGCCAGAGAGGCCCACTCATATATCATGGCTGAGTGCTTTCAGTCCTGAAATCTCAAGAATTTATTTCAGACAACGTGGCGTCATATTGAATCAAAATATGAAGATATTATGTCACAACATGGTGCTTCAGCATCACCATGCACTGCTGCAACATCAAGACACAATTATGCCAACATGTCTGGTTTGAGTCCCATCGAGGAGAGGGGACTGTTAGGAATGGTATTCTATCATCTACTAAATTCAGCTTGCAATGCCCACAGAGGTGGGAACAGCAAATTGACAGCCCCGAGGCCGGCAACTTATTTTTGGCACTTACAGTGAGTTCCATGTCCTCCTCCTCTTTTTCTTTCACTGGCTTCTCTGGTTCCTCTGGCTCCTTCTCTTGGAGATGGATCTCGTTGGCCTGGGACATGTAAGGCATATCATCTTTGTTCTTGAACTCCAAGCTGAGGATTGAAGGAGGAAGTAGAATTCCTAGAATTACCTAAAGCAATAATAATGATAACAATAATCATCACAGTAAACAGATTACAATCACGATGGTTACTTAGTATCAACTGGAACAACTCTGTCACGACATTCAGGAAAAGAAAAATACGCATGCATGTGAGTTTCTATGGAAATAGAGTATTTATCGGCTGGGGTAATGTTTTCAGAGTTCTATAGTGAAACAAAGCACGTAAATTCTATTAGCATTGTTGTGAGTGCTATGGCTAATTGTCCCTCTTGAATATTTTATCTGCTTGCTCATCAGAAGCATCATGTTACATACCAGAATATATTTACAAAATATTAT
The DNA here is from genome assembly GCA_013399365.1 of Pampusana beccarii. Classification (NCBI taxonomy): domain Eukaryota; kingdom Metazoa; phylum Chordata; class Aves; order Columbiformes; family Columbidae; genus Pampusana; species Pampusana beccarii. The sequence goes on along the minus strand of VWYH01003310.1, from coordinate 37,815 downwards.
ATAAGGTCAATGGCAGGTGGGGCCACAGGGATGTTCAGACCTTGGACCTGCAGATTTCTGCATTTACATAAGAGATAATACTAGTGCAAATGAGCAGTACTAATTTCTGCAGAGAGGGTTAGTAAGTCTCAAGCTCTCTGTGTTCATGTGTAATGCACACAGGTATTCAAGGCATATGTCTGTGTGGATCTAAGGAGACAAGACAAAGCCAGTAAAAGCAAATGCTGATGTGTTTAGCTATAATGTCTCCTTAGATTTTGCTTCAGTAACCTGGCAGCCATGTAATGCTCACGTTACTGCCAGCTCCTTCTTTTCTGCCTTTCTTCTCTTATGATGTGACAGTGCAGAAACCATTACAATTACCTTGTGTGGATACTTGCAATGAACAATACTTGGGGTTCAATCAGTAGTATAACCAAAGAGATATCATGACAATACAAAAAGAAGCGGCTTGTCGAAATTCACAAGCGCAACAGCTTTTCCTGGTTTTGCTGTAATCTCTTGGGATATTATTTTTGTCATAAATCACTCCCTAAATGACAGTGAAACCAGATAGCTTGTTGGCAGGTCAGGGACTGGTTGTGGTCATCATATCAGCAGACAGCATGTGCGTTGTTTGAACCCCCCGAAGTACCGCAGTTAGGAGCAGCTAGTGTACGTGAACACTGTGCCCAAGCTTGGAGGAGCTGAGCAGCAGCTGCCTGGGCTGCTCCTGCACCCAGCCTGTCACAAAAGGATGTGTCCAGGGAGAAGGGCTTACAGGCAGACCTGGCCTCCCAGAGAAGGTATTTTAAAGAACAGGCAGGATTAACAATTGCCCCTCCCTCTCTCATTGGAGCTATACATGTAATAGTTTCAGCCTTCTTGCCATTTGCCTGTTTTGACAGGAGAAAATTGTTCATGGGAAACAATCCATGAGTCATGCCTGAAAATTTATTTCTTTGCCATGCTGCCTCTTGCTCATGCAGCTTGTAGCCTGCTTTAGCTTTAAGCAGGCCCTGCTAATGAGCTTCAGTGAAATAAAACACAGACTAGAAACTGAGCGAAGGATCCTGGTGGAGCCCTGATGTTACAAGAAGCTGAAAGGAAACAGAATCTGCTGCCTTCAGTTATTCATAGTGAAAGAAAGGTCTGTTTTATGGCTTAAGAGATGCATGCTGCAAAGAAAGCATAGTGTGGGAAATAAGTTGCTGCACTGATCCCCTGTCTCTGCAGGCTGAATATCTGCAAAGCCAAGCAGTGAAGAAGGCAGCAGTCCCTCTGAAGGGCAATGGGACTGTGAGAAAAATAGGTAGTAAAGATGCCTTCAAATGTGATAATGCTTTCTATCTGTGAGAACAATATTTATGCACAGCTCCTGTGAGAGGATGATGAGAATGCTATCAGCCACTTATTCTCATTCACCACTGTCACTGGATTAGACGCAGTATGATAAGAATGCATGTACTCATGAACATTCCTGACATTACCAAATGTATTTTCACAACAGCAAAACAACCAAGCAATTATCACTTTTCACACACATAATTAATGCAGGAGTGAGAATCCCTTCACTAAAAATGTTTCTCAGTCAGCTGGGAGGAAAAGGCAATTCCTGTTTATGTACTGACTGGTGAGTACTTTGGGGAAGATGAAAGATGCCAGCCCATGAACAAAAACCCACCTCCCAGAATTCACCTTATTCTGTTAGCGGTTTCAGTAAGTGTGGAAGTAAAGCTGAAACAGCTTTGAAAATTGAATTATCCTCTAGATCCTCTAAAGTAGTCCCTTCAGGTCAGTCATCAGGAAGATTGGCAGGGGATTGCAAGAAAATTTGTACTGCTTGTTTTGGCCTGCTCTGGGGAAGTTTGTTGGATCAGCACCTTTCTCTGGCAGTTAATTCACTTACACATCCTTTTTCTTTATATATTTTTAAAAACCTTGGCTAACTCCTCAAGTATCCACGGCAGGGTGACATACTAACCTCCTGGCTCAGTTCTTATTCTGGTAACTCTCACTGATGCTGGAAAGGGCTTTGAGAAAGATGATGAAAAAACTACGTAACGTGCTTTGAACTTGGCTTTCTGATGAGCTCCTTGCCAAAAAACTGAACACAGGAAGAACATACCCTGCTTAATGCCACTACAAATAAGCACTTGAAATATAGTTAATTGAGCCAGTTATTACTGATTTGTTTTGAGCCATGTCACCATCTACTAGAACTCCTGAAGCTGCTGATTTTATTTTAAAACAGTGCTGACCTTTAGGCCAGAATTTTTGCGCATCCGGAGACGACCCATCCACATGTCTGTGAGCAGCATTTGGCTGCAAGTGTGAGCAATGAAGTCCCTGTGCTTGGCTGCCACTGCGAGCTGCAAGCACGTGGCGTTGCTCCAGTTCTTCAGCTCGTAGGTCAGCAGTTTCATTGCCAGTTGCTCATCCTGCTTGTACGACTGGTCCAGCAGCTCCACCGCCAACTGGCCGAAGTCCCTGCAACAGAGGGATGTTTGTTCATTCCCATTATCCCACGCAGCCTGCTGCAGAAAACACCCCTCTGCAACTCACAGCCCCTGCAATGGGGGCACCACCTTCTGTCAGGCAAATCATGATGTTGGCTGTACACATGGAAACCCACATTTTCAAATGTGAGTGGCTAATGGTAGGCATATAAATAAGTGCCCTGAGTTAGAAGTGATGAGCACCCACACCTACCAGCTGTCTGCTCCCACCTGCCTGCCCACCCCTCTGACATTTTCTATCTGAAATCCTCTGTTTATCTATAGTTTAGAGGATTGCTTCTGTGATGTTTGCCCATGATTTTGTGGCCAAGCGTTCTGTAAAACGGAGGGTCCAAAACGCTTTTAAAAATTCTGTGTCTCAGACTTTTAACAACAGGAAAGATTATTAAGGAACCTAGTATCTTGTTAATTAACACTTCTGCCTGAATATTATGTTCATAAGGATTCCAACAAATGTTCTGCTTCGGGTGAACAGAGTGTCTTGAAAAAGCATGGAGAAAAGGTTGCAGCCTGACTCTTGAGGTCTCGGGGAAAACAGGTAGGCAATACAAATATTTCACTGCCTTCTTGATACCTTCTCATTTCAGAAGTTATACTGCTAGCAACTCTGCTTCTCTGGCAGGCAGACTGTTTGAAAGCCATTCAGAGTATCTCTGAAGGAACTCCATTTTCCCTACAAGTTAGCAATGAAAGTAAGATACTGATAAGCCTCTCTCCTTTTTTTTTCTTCTTTTTTTTTTTTTTTTTTTTTTATTAATTTATGTTTTTTTTATAATAAATTTTTTTTTTTTTTTTTTTTTTTTTTTTGTTTTTTTTTTTCTCCTTTTTTTTTTTTCTTCTTTTTTTTTTTTTTTTTTTTTAACCAAGGAAAGTATGCATGAAAAAAAATTCACCTGGAATTGTGGTTCAGCTCTTGGGATATGTCATCCACCATGTCATTTTCTGATGCTTCATGGGCCATGGCTTTGCAGAGTTTACAGGCCACCAGTGCTTTAGCCATAGCTTCTTCCCCATGCTGCCAAAAGAAAAGGGCCATCTTCTGACGCTTCATCAGCACAGCCCACACCATCAGCTCATGGAACGGGAAGGGGAAATGGTTGATCTCAGGGTCATCTAAATCAATATCAACTTCTTCTTCTCTTTTCTTTGTTGTTTTCCTCCCTCGCCGCAAAGGGACATCATCCTGCGAGAATTGTAGAGAAATTTGTTTCACTAGCGAAAGAACTGAGTCAATTCACACAATGCATTGGAGTCAGTATCTGAGATGTCAAACACATTCCCTGCAAGGCAGCCCTTTCAGATTTTTTTGACAAAATATTTATGCAGGAAAATGAGGGAAAAAGTATTGGTCCATGCATGATAATTAAGAAGTCAGTAACCCCATACCTAAACAGAGGGAAAAAGGACGTTGGACTACCACTCTGAACTATTCCTTCTCCCTAAGAACAGAGAGCACAATCACACAATATCTAGGACCATTTCGCAAAAGCTGTCACTAAAATAAAACTACGAATTCACTCCAAATGCAACATCTGTTGCAATGCATCTGCCTTGTTCCATCTCCAGAAAGCACCTATCCTGGGGATGCTTGGGACTGCTGAAGACTCCCTTCCTGCTTATTCTTGTGTTTTCTCCCTTTATCCTCTCATAAGAGTAGGAATCTCCTTTCCTTCCTCCCATTGTGTCTTTATATCCCAAGTTTAACCATTCTTTCTCCAGCTTTTCATTGTTTCTGTTGCCTTTAGTTTTCTTCCCGTTTCAGCCTACTGTTTTTATCAGATGAGCTGACCTATTCTGTGCTGTGTCTGTAGACAGCAAAACGAAAGTTGTCATATAAAATAAACAAACAAGAAGACACTACTGCCTCCTTGAAGCATCAGGGTAGCCAAAAGCATCAACAAAACTGATAGAAATTCCGCCCATGCAAATATTTCTGCATCATTCTCTGCAACTGCCTAATTTCTCTAAACAAATTTTAAAGTTATATAGTTATCTGAACTGAATTCTGCTTGGCCTGACAGACTGAAACATTTTGTTTCATCTTCATTAAAAGAAAAATGATACACAGAGGAGTCAGAGCCTTTTCTGTTGTCTGTCCACTGGAGTTCTATTAAGAAATGTTTCTTAATCTGACCCTTGTATAAACAAGTGATGTGGATGAAAAATACAACTCGTGTGGCACATTCCTCATATGAAACTTGAAAACAAGTTTTGGTGCCTTCATTACAGTGAATTTAAACATTATTTTGATACAGCATATATTTGTCAAAGAAGCAAAAGACATTAAGATTTCTCACAGATTGCCTACCTCCATTCCCAACAGTTTCAGGGCTTTCGGCTGTACAAAAAAGTGAGAAAAATGTTATTTCTCCCACAAGGGTGATGAAAAATTGCAGCTATATGTGTATACATACATACATATATACGTAAGTGTATAACATGTGATGTATAGCGTATAATATAGAGTATACATGGTGTTTCAAAAATATGGACCCAATTCGAAATCACCATATCTCTGCAACCATGAACTGCCCATGAATGAAACTCTTACAGGCCATACAGCAGGTGGAGGGAACACAGAGCATTTACAAAAAGGTTACTAAAACTTGATAACTCATTAAACTGTTTATAAACTCTTGTGTAATTGTAACATTGTGGGTCCACCTTTTTGGAACACCCTGTATAACACAGAAAATATAATACAGAGTATATAATAGACATATAACAAGCTATAGATAATACATATGTAATGCAATGTAATGTAATATAATATGCACATATCAATCAAATAATTACATATCTATTTAATTTAACCTTGAGTTTGACCTTATTTCGCTAAAACACACAACGGAATACATACATTTGGTTTCTGTTACAAATTACAGCTGGTCTGGGGCTGTTCTTGTGGAAAAGAGATAGGAACTACCGCTGAGGCACGAACGGTTTTCTCTGGAGTACATCAGTATTTCGGTTGTTCCCCAGCACACTTTTATTGACTGCTGTGGAGCTGCTCTGTATGTTGGTTCAGTATCTGTGAAATCAGTTCTCTAACACTTTTCTTGGCAGAGTGACTACAGGAACTGAGTCTCTCCCAGTAGCTACAATTACTGCCTTTCCTCTCAAAAGTGAAGAATGAACAAACAAACCCATTTCAGGTGTTCGACTGTAACTGTTTCAAAGACCTGTCACTCTTTATAGCCACTTAGAAAAATGTTCAATGATGCGTATTGCTAAAAGCTGAACTGAGACATGAAATGAAAATGTGAATTAAAAATAGGCGAAGAAAGAACAATGAATCTTACTGGGAACAGCTGATCAGATTTTCCTTTGTGCTGGACTGGGTCAGTGGCATTATGGATGACAATAAATATACTTTGTATTTTAGAAAGGTAGTAAACTTACTTTGGATTCACAGTATTGTAATCTATCAAACATAAAACCCCAAAAATACTGAATGGCGTTTTGCTATGAACCCACTGACTCAGCTGGAGCCACATCCAGGCAATAAAGCAAATTTTGATTTAGAAGTTTATTTTCCCTGACACCCTGACAATCAAGAAGAGAGATAGGAAATGTGTCTACCAAAACACAAGTTTTTGCAAGTCTAACTCAGGTGTGCTATGGTTTTATTTGTACAGGTCAAAAGACTTTTATTTCAAAAGCTATAGATACCCATAATTACAGATTCTAAAGACAGAGGAGACTATTTTACGCACTGGTCACCAGTGCAGCAGAACCCAATATTTTTTTCATTAAATTAATAAAAAATGCAGCTTGTATCAGTGGCTGGCATGCGGTGTGTTGTGGTGAAATAGCTGATATGTACATAATGGAAACAAATCTGCAGATGGAATAGTGCGTGCATGTGGATCTCTACAAGCTGGATCCATCTAAGAAGACACCTTGCCACTGGATGCAGTCATACAGAAGGCAAACAGCTTGCTCCTTACCCTCTTGGGCCCAAATAAATTGTGGTACAGTGTTCTGAACCGCTTTCGGGTGTAATTGCAGCGATACGCTCCTCCCATCAGGTACTCTATCACCAAACCAATATCAATCAGACTTATACGATAATCAGGAGGTAAGTTTCCCTGTAATGAAAATAAGAAGGATGGTGGGGGAGGAAGAAATGCTTATTACTAGTGTTGTTAAATATACTTTATAATGGTGTAAAAATAATAAAAAAATAGTTAAAAACAGGAATGTATTATTATGCTGATGAATTAATTCACCTTAAAATAGATCCAACCGAAACCTGGATATTCTCGCTTGGAAAGAAGACATAAGTTAAATAAGAAGGTGAAGAACTTGTTGGAAGTAACAGAAGATAATGTCAGTACACAGTGCTCATATTCTTCAGCTGGGGAAACAAGGAGCATAACTGCAGAACAAAAAGCACGAGGATCAGCACACTTGAAAAGTCACACACAGTTGCTGGACTCTAGTCCTGCAAGATAGCACCTTTTCCGCACCATCTGTCCCCATAACTCTCGTCCAGGCATCTCACGTCTATGCTGGCATCTCTTTGGCCTGCCCCATCTGCACTGCCAAAGCACAGGGAAGCGACATCATTTGTTCACATGGAACCAGCTCCTGCGTGTGATCTTCCCATCCTGCAGTGTTTCTTTCCTATCTTCCGGCAAAGGAAGGGCAGGGGAAAGAGCTGTGTTGCCTAATCTAGAGGACTTACACAGTGCATGGGTTATTATTATTATTGCTAGCTGCGAGAGGCAAGGAGAGTGTGTTAGATATTGTTCTTGGAGTTACGTACATTTTCCTACATAACCCCACATATCACATATCTCCACTTAAATTCCACATCTAGTACAGGGAAAGCACCCGTATGCATGAAAGAAATTATGCACATTGTAATAAACAACAAAATATCTGTGGCTAATTCTTTGGGGTTTTGTTCAAGGAGAAAACTAGAAAGCTGGCAATTTTCCTAGATGGTCTCTCCTTGAACTCCCAACATATTTTACTGAAGGCCCCTCTAAGCAGAGTAGTCTTGCTACCTAATTTCCAGCAGTGCCAGGGAGAATGCCTCCCAAGAGGTGAACTGTGGTTGTGGTCATTAGCAGGATCCTGGGAAATACGTCTACATACTTGCTTTTCCCTTTCTTTTCCTCCCTTATCCTCTGTTAAACATTATATATATATATATATGTACCTTTTATTTAGAAGGGAAAAAGAATGATAAATATATCCACGTCTTATTGCACTTATTGCCCTCTGCTGGGAGCTTTATAAGGAAAACTGATCCTTTTACAGGAGGAAAGGGCTAATGGGAAGAGAATGCCCCCAAATGAAATTTTGCCTCCTATAAAGCACTGCCACTTGAGTTGTTCAGACAACAGTTTGTGGTTCAGAGAGCAGTTCCCCACCAGAAAAAAAAAGGTATGATTCAGCAAATTGTGAATAAATCACCCAGACCTAGAGATCTTATTAAGAACTTCGCAAATTTATAGAACCCTCTCTGTCCTGTAGGTCACTGTGCAAGAGATGTAACTAAAATTAAAGGTGGAAAGAGAAGCACATTATTCTTCTGTGAACTGAGAGAAGCAGCATTGTAAAAGGAGAAAATTAGTCTAGTAAAAAAATTAACTTTTATAGTCAACATTGCAGAAGAACCAGGAAATTGTAATAGTTAGCTTCAAACTTTTTCAGTACATTGTAATAAAATAATCACATTTTCTATAATGATATATAGTAAAGATTACAGTTAGCCTGTATCTTTTCTTATATGGTCATCAAAAGGAGGTTAGTAATTCGCATGGAGCAATTTTATGATTGCCATGCCTTGCTGGAAATATCTGCACGTCTGGAAATATCTGCCTGGCTTCTCTGCAGACGTGCTTATTAGATTCAGAGCGGAGAAACACTAATGGAGTGCAGACAGCAATGGGTTCTGCACGAGAGATGAAATGGATGCAAAGACCCTCCTTCCTTCTCTACTTCAGCTGAGAAGAGCAATGCTTATTTCCCTCCCTGCTCACCGCAGTACAAGCAGCACAATGGAAGGCCGAGGAAAGAGAGAGGGAGGTGGTGCCGTGGTGTCCCATGCCTAGCAATCAGCTGGGATTCAAAGGGACAGAAGATCAAGCAAATTTCTTGGCAAAAGACAAGCTGCCAACTATGTTTCAGCAATGTCCGTTTTGCACTCTTACTACTCTTGGCTAATCTGGTGGGTGGGAGAATCCCTGCGGTTTGCAGGAATGCATATTAGCTTAGTTTGTTTGAACCTAGTCATTTTTATTCTGAACTGTTTAAAGAAAAATGACATAAATCTAAAAATTAAATCCTGCTATTTTTCTGTTGTTGTCGTTTGCTTGTTTTTGTTGGTTTTTGTTTGCTTGTTTCCCCCCAAATATTCTTCTCTCTCCAGAATGCTTAAGGCAATGGCAGTTTTTCTAGAACAAGAATGAAGCCACTGGCAGACATGGGAATCGTAGCTCCAAGACCGAGTTGTAGTTCTTCAACAGCCTCCTGCTGTCTTAATGTAAGACACTAAAATGGAATGCTTTGATACTATTAAGTGGCAAAATATACTTGAGCAATTAAGAAAGCACAACATGCAGCAGGGTGCCACGTGTTAGAAAACATGAGTTTCTTGATATAGTTCTTCTCATTTATAAAATTTCACAAAGAGGTTTAGATAAAAAATTTCCGGTAGAGTAACTTTAATAAAAGATGCATCTCAACCTCCCAGATAATATTGAAACACTTTACCAAAAAAAACTTAGAAATTCAGAGCAGAAATACACGTTTGATAGACATAGACATAGATATGGCTCGATGCTAACACACAAGTACTCTTCCAAAGCAAGCAGCCCTAGTAAAGCCAATTGAACCATCCTTGTGAGAGGAGCTATGCATGTGCCAAGCATTTGCTGTATCCGCAGACATCCTGAACCACCCTGGCAGCAGTGAGTCTGCTGTGAGGGAAGCACAGTGGTGCACGTGGGCCAGCACCCTTCCAAGAACAGCAAAAATTTGGATGGGCCAATTCTAGTACAGTAAGTTGTTCAGAAATGACAGAAGAGAAGGTCTGATTTTGGGGTATGATAGGTACCCCTGTTTATAATCAACTAAACTTTTATTCCTTAGAATTCTTCAGAATCATTTTAGTCGGAAGAGACCCTCAGGATCATTGAGTCCAACCATAAGCTAACCTAACTCTGGCACTAAACCATGTCCCTAAGAACCTCATCTATTAATCTTTTAAACCCCTCCAGGGATGGTGACTCCACCACTCTCCTGGGCAGCCTGTTCCAATGCCTGACAACCCTTTCTGTGAAGAATTTTTTCCTGCTATCCAGTCTAAACTTCCCCTGGTGCATCTTGAGGCCATTTCCTCTCATGCTATCACTTGCCACTTGGGAGAAGAGACCAACACCCTCCATGCTACAACCTCCTTTCAGGTAGTTGTAGACAGCGATCAGGTCTCCCCTCAGCCTCCTTTTCTCCTGGCTAAACAGCCCCGGTTCCCTCAACTGCTGCTCATCAGACTTGTGCTCCTCACCAGCTTCGTCGCCTCCTCTGGACCCTCTCCAGCACCTCAATGTCCTTATGATGAGGGGCCCGAAACTGAACACAGGATTCCAGGTGACGTCTCACCTGTGCCAAGTACAGTGGCCTGGACAAGCTCTTCAGTGCTAATGCATTATTATTTTCCTGAAGAAACTTAAACTTTAAAGAGTAGCTAATCAGTTGTAGTATTTTTTCACTTCAAGTGCATTTTGATATTCAGCAGTTATCAAGCCTCTGATTTTACATGCTGGGGAAAAAATAATTATTTCAAAATTCTGTATATTGCTTGTTAGTTCTCTGGAAATGTAGACACACAGGGGCAGTCCAAACTGAAGGACTTTGAACACTTGTATCGCCCCAGAGTGGGATTAAGATATATTGATTATATACAATTTTTGGATTAAAGAAAAAAAATCTATCTGTTAATTTCTGCTGATCTTCATTATCTTGCAGAGCCAGGGAAGGACTTTCTAAAAACAACCTGTAGAGGGCATTCTCCACTTACAGACAGGATGCCCAGCGTGGCCACGGTTTTTGCTTCGTCTGGATGCACCGGTTTGTTCAGCCTAGGGAAGGAAGTCAACCCTGTATGTTAAATTCTGCCTCCTTGACAGCAGATGTCAAAAAGGCCATGATGCAAATGATGCAGGCAGATTTGTCCCCCTATGTAGTTGTGGAACTGAGAGGGTCAAAAAGAGAGACGAGCACACTTGTTTCTAAAGCAGAGCCATTAAGAAGTACTTCGTCTTGTTAATATATGCAGAATTTAGGCATGCTCTGATTACTGTAAAGTCTTTAAGACTGTTTCACCAGGCCTTTACTGCCCAGGCCAACAGTCTTCACAATGATATTTGGAAAAACAGAAAGAAAATAAATTGTTGTCTTATACATTTGTGCATGTGTGCACACGTGTGTCTGTAAGCTGCCAGAAACAGGATGTGGTAATGTGGCTTCTGTTGTTCAAATTCTTTCCTTTATTAAGCAGGCAGGGTGGTCTTTCAAACAAACAAACAAATCCCCCTCCTGGTGATTTATACAGCTATGTAATACAATTGTAGTAAACTAAATAATGCTTCTATGATTTGTAAGCATCCCTTTTCTATTTGAGAATTCACAATAATGCAGATATAAATAACCTTTTATAGCACACCCCTTTAATTGGCACAGGTTTTAAAATCGGGCTGTACACATAAAAAGCACAGAGTATGCATATCCTTTAAGCATTGTCTCACGGTGACATACTATATTTTTCGTGTTTATATTTTGTGATGCTGTAATTAAATTTGAGAGGTTAGATGTCTGGCATCAAAATATATAAAAACTCAGAAAACTAACATCAGCAGTGTGGTCTGATTTTCATGCCCAGTGGGTGATGTAACGGTCAGATAGCGATGTCCATTAAGAAGTTATTTCCAAGGAGGTGTTTCCATTTAAACTGTTGTCAGATCTGCTGACTGATTTGTAGCATGGCTGGCTGCTAAGGCATCTGCCCAGATGGCAGGGCTATGGCGAGCTGTCACTTTTTTCCAAGTGAACCACAGTTCTTCCTCATCACTGACAAAATGAGAAATACAGAGCCAGACGTGTGGTTTTCTGACGAAGGTGTTAGAGGGCTGCACCAGGCTGTTTGTTTTTAAAGCCCTTAACTATGTTCTAATAAGAGCATACATTGACTTCAGGTAGTGGGAATTACTGGAGACTTTAGATATGGGCATAGGAGAAAAGGATGAATTTACAGAAAAATTACCATCTCCTAACATTTAGCAATCACCATGGAACAAATAATGTCATTAAATACAGCGTAAGTTTATTTAATGCGAGTGTCTACCAATATATACCTATGAGTACTGATTGTCCTTGCCTATTTGATGCTTTTTTTCAAGAGCTCCTTTAAAAACACACCTTTTGCTAAAGAGTGAGAAAAGATATTGATATTATTTAGTCATTCAAATTGTTATACCTTTGAAATCAGGCTTGGAAAGGTGATGCTGGGAGAAGGAGGGAGTTTGAAAAGGAATAAATTTCAAAGTAAGAAGAGTGATTAGGCTTATTTAAAACTTTTATAGGCACATAAATAACTGCATATTTAGTAAAAAAAAAAAAATCTAGTAACCTGGGCGTCAAGAGACGTAGCTGATCTAAATGCAATATAGGTTTACTCTGCTCCAGCCAACAGGATTTGTGCATAAGAACAGTTTCAGTTTCTTCTGTGTGCATTTCCGATGGTCACTTAATATACTATATATAACTGGGCAATGATGATGCTATGCTGTGCTCTGACTAACCAAAGAAAACCATCAGAACCTCTCTAAACGTAACTACTGAATATTCTGTAGCGTTATCTAACAGAAAGATGATATACGAAGCATTGCCACTCAGCTCCCCTAGTTGCCTTTGATTCTACTCAGATGTCAGTGACAGAAGAAACCATAAAAGCCTGCACTCTTACCACAATTCTCCATTCCTTTTTCCATCTTCTATCTAGTCCCATGTACAGAAGTGTCAAGTATGCTACCCTCAAGGTCTGATTTACATAATATGCAAGGTTGCAATCTACACATACTTCGGGAGAATATTGAAGCTGATGAGGCAAGTTGCAGACTCAATCTCCTTACTTGATCCGTATATTTAGAGAATAAGGGATTCTCATTCATTGCTATTGCTGTAACACTCTCAATCCTGAACAAATTGCTGAAGGTATTTGTATCTCCTTCCTGTCACTGTACCTTTCTGTGTTTCTGTCCTGCCCTGCTAATAATTCAAGATGCTTGAAATTATCTCGATAAGGGGGCAGGGGGAAGCTGCACTACTTATTTTTTGTATATTTCTGCTGAGGAAGATGGCTACAATATGTACCACACAACACAGAATGAGGAACTGTTTCAACAAACTAGGATCCAGCACAAGGATAAGGGCTATTTTACAGGCTCAGAAGTAAACTAACAACATAGAAATTAGCTTTGACGATAGTTGCAGGTATGGAAAAATACAGATAACAGCATAAATCCACACAATATGTAAAGGCCTACAATTATACTAGCAGAAGCACTATTAAGCATCTAAAAGCACAGAGAAAGCAAGACAAATAACTTGCTAATTGTGCTTTGTATGCAAGAAGTTAATATTTGGTACACACAAACAGGACATTCTGTAATGGCAGGGGAAGGAGAAGGCTCTGACTGAAAGCTCATGCAAAACAGAGATTGTATCTAACTACAGAAAGCAATCGTAGCATTATCTCCAACCTACCGTCTATCGTGCTCTTACCTTTTTGACGTCCCTGACTAGATGATACAGAGTGTTGGATGGTCCATGTCTCTGCAAAGGACAAATAAAGAAGAATAAAATGGTTTTGCATTGTCCAAAACCTTTCAAGGTGTAAATGCTGAAATGGCTTTCTCACCTAGTAGTTTAAAAATCAGACAGAGAGCACTTAAATTGTACACTCGTACCAAGTTAAAAAAAAAAAAAAAAAAAAAAAATTACAAGAGCATTATTTCACCTGACTTGAACAAAACCTTCCAGTTAGACAACCACAAGAACTGCCATACTGGATGTAAACTAAGGTCCTATACACCAGATTAGGCTCCTGGCCTAGGCAAAATAGGAGCCCAGCACAACATGCGCAGCCCCTGGGAGAGAGTGGAAGGAAGAACATCCGCCTGTCAGCCTTCCACTTTCCACCACTGTTGGTTCAGAGAGCCCCTGAGCCTGACCTTGCATGTAGGCTGTCTCATCCAAAAGCCACTGACAGCATGCAGTCTGTGGATTTGTCCAGTCTTCTTTTGACTTCGCCTCACATGCAAACCAATCTGCAGCAGACTCCCACAACTTCAATTACATGTTATGTAGAGAAGTACTTCCTTTTTTTTTTTTTTTTGTTTTTTTTTGGTTTTTTTTGGTTATGTTTTTGACTGTTGCTGATATTTTAAGAGACTTTCACGGGAGGTCTCATTATTTGTAACTGATGACAGACGAGACCACTGGGTACGTGCAGAGTCAGTGTTTCCATACGCACCTTGCTCTGAACTTGCCTACACTTAACTTTATGTAACCCCACTACTGAGCATGATGAGACTTCCCTGTGATTCTTCATATGCTGCTTCAGATTTGCCTACCCTGAGTGACGTTAAAACCCCTGTGAACATTGTACCTTCAGTAGTTACTATTTTTGAGACCATCTCAGAACAGGCTGAACAGCAGTGTTCCCAGAACTGGATCTTGGATGACTCTGGTCATAATGTCCTTTTGCGGTGAGAACAGACCACATATTCCTACACTCTGTTATCTGTATCTCAAGTAGCTTTTAAACCACAAGTGTCCCTTATCTTCTATGTTATGACAAATAAACTTCTCTAATAACCTTTGAGATTTTCAAATATTGCCAAACAGGTTTTGCAAAAACAGGTGGACCAAATGCAACATCCTTATCCTCCTGCATGTTGACTTCAGAAAGGGTGACAGATTTCTAAGGCTTATTATTTTCCTACAGAAGCCAGGTAAACTCTTCCTTGACATAAAATTGACCCCCTTGTCTATTAATTATATTCTTTGTGGTATTTTTACTAATGTGCCATGGCAGAAATCAGATTCACTGGTTTGTATCTCCCCTGGCCACTCTCAGGGCTCATGTTGAAATTTTGTATTTTGTAACTGGCCTTGTAATTTTGTTTTGGTGCTAAGGCTATTATGGCATTAGGTTATATATTATAACTGGTAGTTTAGGCATTTCATAGACTGGGTCTTTTGGTATTCTTGCATGCATAATTTATGGTGATTTCTATAGCTCACAATAAATTTGTTCAAAAAGGCCTTCTTTAATCTGTAGAACTGAAGACTTTCTTCAAACTTACTCCCTGCGAAAACTGTCTTTGTTACAAGAACTACAATGCTTATCTCTGTAGCAAGAATGCACATAGGCTTTCTGTACCTTTTACACAGATGCTAGTTGATATGTAAAGTTTACACTAATCAAAGATCACATGGGAATCCATCTCAAGGCTTGCATGGATACCTGTTCCTCTATATTTTGCATGAATTTAATGAATTCTTTTCAAGTTCGATATTTTTGAAAGACTGAATTCTGGTCACCATCAGTGTGAAACATCTCTGGATAACAGCCCAGTGCAACAGCTTATGATGGCAGGACGTAGAAAAGTACTGGCAGAAAAAACCTTTTCAAAAAGGGCAATGCACTATATCATGACCCTCCCCAACAGACTTGCAATCCTAAGAACTAGGCAATGCTTTATGATTTTTTCCATACTTCTTAAGCAATTTGAACTTATTGGTTTCTCTTGGTAGGCAATAATGAAGTAAATGCTGGAATGTGTTTTGCAGTTGAGAGCTCAGAAGCAATTTGAACCTGTGCAGTTTTATGTTCCTTTTAAGGGCAAAGATATAAAACTTGCAGACAGGCCTTTAGAAGTCAGAAATATCATTTTTGGAACATTCATTGAGGACAGGAGGAAGTCCTTCACTGTAATAGACCTCCTGAAATAATGAGATTACACCTTTAAATTCAGAATATTATCTCAGGAAGTTTCCTTCTATTTGTTCTTCAGTGGCTGAGTTTGATTACTAGGTGCAAGATTTTTGTGAAACTGTAAGGGCTTACATTGTCAGGAGTCATATATCACCATCCTATAGGTCCTAACTTGCCAGTTACTGTCTTCCAGTCAGTGCCATCTGCCTAGATCTCAGGTGTATTATATTGGAATTACAATGACCAGAAATCAGCTGGTACTGCGTGCAGCTTCATCCATGTCTTAAAAAATCTGTACAGCAGCTTAAGTGGACAAGACACAGCATGTTCCGTTATATGAGAGACAAAGCTAAGAGTCAATGTGGACTTCCAACACAGAAAATTTCTGCAGCAGGTGTTAGCTGCCTTGTGCAACATCATGTCATTGTAATAGGGGTGGGAATTCAAAAAATGAACACAGAGATAGAATATTTGCCTTAGGTTGGCCCTACCGTATTGTACAATTCCTCTAGCCGGGAGATGGTGAGAAAACGATGCATGCTTACTCCATTTTCTATGAGTAATTTCACAAAATCCACTCTGTCCAACACCAGTGCATCCAGCATTGCTTGCTCAAGGGAGCCCACCTGCAAAGCAAGCGATTAATTCAGGCCATTCCTGGGCAGCTCAGGCTGTATCGGGCTGGTCCAGTCACTGTGGCACAAGCAGCAAATCCTGAGAAAATTCTGAGGGTTGCTCTGCTAGCTTAAAAAAGGATAATCACACTTTTATTCTATGTTGGTTTCTCTGATTCGAGGCAGCATTTAAAAAATGAGTGTCAGAGTGTGAGGATTAAAATAGACTAGGAAATCCAAATTAGGACCAAGGAACTGGAACCCATGAAACTGGTGACCACATCTCCACATTATTCACTACATCATTATCTTTATTTCTCGCTTTCCTGATAAATATTTTATTTATATTTGGTATATTTTTTTATGTGCACACACACTTAATTTTCTCTTTACTAGCTTTTTCCTCCGTTCATGGTGTGGAAACTCAGGGAAACTGACACACGGGAAGCAGAAATAGCTTCACAATTAGCTTTTCTTTGAAGGGCCAAATGCAAGAGGTCTTCTTATGCAAAACCTCTCCTTTTGTATCTCTTGCAGGTTGAGGGGAGTTAGAAGCATGAGAAATTTCCTCTAACTTCCAGTTTTTAGCTTGCAAAATGATTGCAGCTTGCAGCATTTATGCAATTTTTTCCTATGATGTAGTGATGGAGCGATAATGATATGGACAGTTTAATACCATTAAAATCCCTCCTATGCTTTGATGCATACTTATGCTCAGTATTGAAGATAAGATAATAGTCCTGTTCACTCCATAACTGAAAAGGCAATGTTTTTTCAAACTAGATTTAAGGGGCAGCAAACTCCAGAAACTACATTTAAAGAAAGGATATTTAAACAGAAGCTTTTCCTTTTGTTATAATTTTTCCATAGGGAGTTGTAAATGCTCACACAGTGATAGCATGTAAGATTTTCAGGCTGGTGACCAAACAAGTGTCACAGTAACGAATATTGTCATCCAATTAAACCTGCCAAACAAAGATACCGTGAGCTTTAAGGAGCTACAGGTAGAGACAGTCCTCCTGTTTTACCCTGGGTGACTTCTGCCACTGTAAAAACTGCAGCACAAGCTGGGAGCTGACTAATCCTCCTCTGTCCCACACAGGGTTCATAACCCCGCTGTGTGCAGCCCTCCCACTCCTGCAGAGGAACTCTGCCTGGAGTGTCCCCAGGGGAACTGTGCTGGCCGGGGAGCCTGTCCCCACAGCTGGAGCACAGGATGGGGCAGGCACGGAGCAGGCAGGTTGATGCAGAGCAGGACTGGGCACCAAATCAACACCAGGTTTAGAGACATAGCCCTTCCGTGGTAACATTCCTGATCATCTGTCATGGTCCGCTTCATTAGCTCCAACATTTGTGCAACATAACTTTGATGTCCGATCATCACCAAGTTCAGTATTTGCATATAAAAGCAGATTGCTTGAAGACCAGAAAGAAGTTTTGCCTTTCCTTTCATTCATAGCCTGACATTTTAACCTGGCTGTAAACACATACTTCTTTTTCTCAGCTTGCAGAATCATTGCTTCATAGTATAAATGTGTTGCTTCCCATTTCTATAAAGGTGTGGTCTCTCAGTGTTAAGGCATCACTAGATGTCACCATTTCCTTGAACAAGCAAACATATTAACATCTTTGTTACCGTGCCTGCCTTCAGCAGCTGTAAAAGGGAACTTTGTGTTTCGCTGACAGCATGACTCACTATATTTTAAACCATGCTAAAACTACTGCCACCAGCAGAATGGACTTAATACTGCGTAGGGTTTAAAGTATTTTCAGTAGAAGATGCTGTATGTATACTGTACCGGCCATTGTTGCCCATAAATAAAGATCTGACTGCGGGCGATGTCTACTCTGTTCCAGGCTAATGCTAGGCTCAGCTGGTCGGGAGCAGATGCGTTAGCTCCTGTGTACACAGACAGGGGTGCAGGGAACAGAGGAGGAGAGAAAATAAATAAGACATTAGAGTCAGTCAACAAACCGCCATGCTCATTCCTCTTTGACAAAAGTCTCACAGATGTCCGTCTCATTTCTGCAGCTGTTAAAACAAAACCAAACCTTTCATTGTACCTGTAATAAAATACTGGTTCTCAAATCTGTATATATGGTTCTTAGACTGCCTCATAAACATTAATTATTTCCTCACGTTCACTTTGAAAAATACAGCAGGTACAGCTGTGATATCAGCAGATGCAACTTGCAGTGGAGTGAAGTGGTTGCCCTCCTCTTGGATGGGAAGCAGGAGCAGAAGCCAGGCAGGATACGGATCCAGCTGCAGGAATTCGCACACATACATGTATGCACATGAGCACACACATACAGGTGTATCTAGCAATTACATCCACAGACCCCACTGATTTCAATAGTCACACATTTTACGTACATCTTTTATGCACCCCTACCTGATAAGGTGGAGATCCTTCACAAGCATAGGAATTTCTCCTCTATTTATTTGTACTGAGGGGTCTTGGTGGGACAAATTTCCCTTCATACATACAATATTCGTGTAAGAAAGCATGGTATAAAACTGATGTCAAGGTATAAAATATCCAAGTTAAATAAGAAACGGTGCAGATTATAAGATGGGTTTGGACATGTTTGTTATTTGGAAAGGAGGGTATGTTTTTCCCTGTAGTCTTAATGGACTCTATGGGACATTCTTGCCCTGCTGTGCTTTTTTAATATTTCACTAAGGATTTCATGGTTATTAGCTGGTTTGTAATAATAAAACAGTATTTGTGCTCCAGTGTCACAGGGAGAACTGCCCTGAATGGATTGATCAACCAAATAAATAAAGGGCCCTTTGACTTTTAGCTACATATGTGCTTGCAGTGATTAGGTGACTTCATAACGCCTCATTTTAAAGGCCTCATACCTCCACTGTTTTCTTGTCTTTATTAATTCCTATACTGATACCATGGAGTGAGGACAAACAAGAGCTTTTCATTACTTCAAAGCATTTCTGTCCCCATTTCAGTACCATTCCAAATAACGCATTGTTCCACCTCAAAGTGGACTCTGAAATTGGAGGCACAGAAAACATAAACGTAACATGCTGGCTGCTGAAGTTCTCTGTGAAGGTCAAGAGACCTTCAGGAAGCTCAGCCTACAGTTTAATTCCACAACTCTCAACTTTGCCGTCAGCTCACTGCCATGAAACTTCACCAAATACTTGGCAGTATCTACAGCAATTATTTGGGAGATTTGTGACTGTTCATCATCCAGATCACTTCCATTTTATTACAGAACTAAGCTCTGATAAAAAATGAGGTGATGTAGGAGCAGAACAATAAAAAGAAATGAAGGGAAGAAGAAAAAACACTGAAAACAGTAAAAGATCCTTCTGTGACTAAGAAATAACAGGAATACCCCTTTGTGTAAGACACAGTTTGTCATTGCTATATAGTACAACACAGACAAAAGCTCTCACAAGAGACCTCATGGGGGATTCCAACAACATTTGGCCCTTTCCAAGTTTCTTACACAAGCAGCATGCAAGATTCAGGAACAGAAAATATTTACCTTTGGTAAGGGCAAAAATATCTCTACAGCTTTATTCATAAATACAGAAAAAAACCCACCCACGGTGGGTATGATAGCTTAAGTAAAGTACAGAGAGCAAATAACGTTCTCCCCCTTTCTGAAGCAAACAACAGTCCCTCTCAAAATGTCATTGGATCTCCTCCTTCCCATCCCTGTGCCTGCAGGACAAGTGAGAGCTTCGGCAGGTGCTCAGGCAAGCTGTCTGGTGAGCAGTGGAGGAGGCATATGGGTGGATTCCAAAACCCAAGGGCAGTGACAGCAGTTCTGCAGCCTGGCACCATTTTGCACGTGATGGGGGAGCTCCACCTCCTATTTTCCTAAGCTGACTGCAGCCTACAGTCTGAGTATCCAATGGTGCAGCGTGGTTAGAAACCTTTTAGGATAAAGAGTGGATCAGACCTGGGGAAGGAAGTGGGCCACTTATACTGCTCCCATTTCAGCCAAAACTCAAGCAAAATCGTACCGGCTCCAGGTGAGCACCTTCTGATCCCTAGCAGGGAGCCTTCTCCAATTTATGTTGAGTGCCTTAGCATTCCTATGCCTTTCTGTGCTTTAGGAAGGACCCAGCTGCTGGATGAACATAGGGCCTTCTGGTGCACCTGATCATATGAAAGAGCAACTGGAGTGAGGCATAAGGTGGTGGCTGCATCTCCAGAAAGGCCTCCAAGCCCAGCAGTTCATCAGAATTGTTTTCTCTGAGCATTCTTATTGCTCCAAATACTGAGCAGAGGGGGAAGCAAGCCATGGTCCAGACTCTGTCCTTCCCACCACCCTCCATGGTGTTTAAGGCTGCCAGCAATGGACAAGTTTTCCTGTGGGTCCATGTGCAGTCCCGGAGATGATGCTCTTCTCAGTGCTTGTTACCGAAGTGGTATATTGCAGAGCGCTGCAGACATTTTGCAGTTGAAGGAAATGTATGGTTTCTCAAGCGGTTTTTGTACTTCAGGTCCAAATCAGTCCATCAGCTAGGGCTTAGACTGGGCAGTACGGGTCTGCATTCTGGGGCCCTGGTGCACATGGTGGGATGGCTGCTGCCAGAGTGAAGTTTGTTGCTGGAAAGCCCTTGCACCCTTCTCCTCTTTCCTTTCTTCCCTCTGTGGTTTTTAGGTGCATGCGGATGACACTGGTGTTACGTATGAGGAGAAGGAAGATAACAGCTATAAAAGTTTGTACAGAGCAGCATATGGGCTTCAGATGCCGTTTAATCAATTTTATTCCAGATGGACTGATGGCTTTTGACTCAAATTAAAAAGAAAGTATTCAGGCTATTTCAGGTGGAATTCTATCCAGTATTAAGAAGTAAAAATAATTCCACTAATATAAGAAAAACTCCCTAGAACAAATGTGAGATGGGCTTTCTTAAGATAGTGTCTTCTTTCAATAATTTCCTTGATTGCTGTCAGTAAAACAGTGCATAGATTTGAGTCAGTAAGAAGAATACAAAAGGTGACCTCTCTGAGGACTCATCTTGCTCACGAGCACGTTTTCAATGTACTGAAAATAACCCAAAGGATATTTGGGAAATGAAAAAGTAAGATAGAGCTAATAACCTACTGCTCTCATCAACTCGATAACCTACTGCACTCACCAACAGTGATCACGCTGGAACTAATTCTTAGGCCCTTAACACTGTCAGTAGTGAGAAATTAGCATTTCTTCACCCTACATTTCTGTTTCATCCTGTCTCATTGGAAGATTCTCTTCTTAATTGCATGGTATTATTTTAATTACCGTAGTATACTTACTGCTTTAAATAGTGTTTTAGGCAATATGACTAATGTCTGTGTAATATTTACTCAGTATCCAGGTGTCTGGCTGAGTATAAGATATATTCCTCAAAAGAATGTTTTATGACAATACGACTAATGTCTGCAGTGGGACTCCTCCCTTCTTCCATCTGTTCCTAGAAGAAAAGTTGCATTTGGGATGCAATGCACTGGTTTGGCAGTGTTTTATTTCTGCATAGATATTGCTAGATAGACAATGCAAGGATGGTGCAACGTTGAATGAACAAGGGGATCTGTGACAGCTGTTAGTTCCTCCAGGCATTAACTCCATGCTTTTAGGTGGCCATCCAGGAGTGCTTGGATATCTTGCTCAGATTCTTCTGTTAAAAAGTCAGATTTTCTCTCCAATATCTTGGGCCAAAAATACAATGCCCCTGGATGATAAAGCCTGGGACCATAAACCTGACTCTGTATCCTTGGTGAGCCAGGGTATACATCAGACAATAAGCATTGTGCCCTTGCAGGATCCCAGATTACTGAAGAGATAGACAACAGGCTTTTATATACTGGCTAAAGTTTACTGTGATCAACATAAACCTCTAAAGGATTCTCCTGGGATAGTCTATAATACTTAGTGCTCAGGAATTCTGAAAGCTGGAATGACACAAAACTGATCTATCTAGACAGAAATGGCTGTTGAAGACTCATGACCACAGCGCTTCTAAGCATGTCAGTGTCCTCTTTGAATCACCATTTAAAAAAAAATAATTAGATTAGGAAAAATAGCAATGCAAATTAACTTTCTGCCCTGCATCTCAGCAGGTCTTGCGTTGTCTTCTGTTTCAGCAGCTCTTTGGTGAAAAGGCTGTGTTTCTGCTGCATTTGCTACAAGCATTTTCCTGCCATTTAGCAAATCAATTGACAATAACAAAGCTGATAGCAACAACTGCTATAGGGGCAGTAACCAGATATCTGACCTAAGTCTGAAATCCTTCCGTGTCAGTGATTTCCTGACTGACAGACCATCACACTGTCTTCCAGGACCGTCTGATACTACATGATGGCTGTTCAGCGAGCATGAATCATGGCTTGTTCACAGGCTGGGAAGCATGCAGACACATCAGATCTGCATCAGCCTAGCATGGCTTATTTCAGGGGTCTACATGGCAGTAATACTACAATATGCACACACCACACAGCAGCTCTTTCCCAGTGCCAACAATTGCACTGGGAAGGTTTCTTGAGCACCAGTTGAAACATGGCTGGTGCTGCTAGTATGCTCCAGACACTGTAATAGCTTCATGAACTAGGATCTTTGCTGGCACTGCAAAACAATATATTTTAGAACATCGCCATATGCTGTCTTTAACTTCCCTGTCATACGCCTTCTGCTCAGTTAGCAGCTGCAAAAGGACAAAATCCGTTACTGTTTGAGTTCCAACTGTTCAAGTTAAGAGAGCACAAACGGTTAAACTGCATCAATAAATTTACTTGCTACAAAACCATGCAATTGGAAACTTACTTCCCACATTGGCATGTCTCCCAAAATTAAAAAAAAAAAAAAAAATCACAAGCCATATGCTGTTGTGACATCCACGCAATGTAAATTGATAACCAGTTTGGATGCTATTCTCTAGTTTATCGGTGATCACTTCCAAGAAAGATAGATCTGCTGACAAGATTAAACAAGTGACTCATGAAAACAAACAGGGAAATAATCTCTCATATTCAGCGCAGGGTTTGGGGCTTGTGGAATATCCTGTCCAGGAGAGTTCCTGCATTGGCAATATGCCCGATGTGGGTTTAAAACCAGACCAGCTCATCGCAAATTTTACACAGCAAGCAGGAAATGATACTTCATGTTTCCCCGCCCTTGTCCTCCTGCTACTCCCCGAACAAATCACTCACACCAGGGTGGGACTGGTAATTGGCTTGTGTGTGCCTTGACCACTGGCTAGCAAGAAGTGCAAAATCCTCATTTGTGAGACTGAGAAAAAGTAACCAATAATCACTCACTAGTTTCATACTTTGCTCTGCCCTCTTCTCACACAGTGCCTAAGTGGTGAAAGATATTAATTCCTGAGTATAAATTTACAAATTTAAAGATAATTCAGACCCAGTCTTCAAATTTGCTTACCAGTAAATCAACAGACAAGTGGTTCAGCATTGTTACCTTAGATTTCTTCATTTGATGAAAAACTCAACATCAGTCTGATGGGGTATGTTTACAGAAAGGTAGTATTTCTTTCGGGGCATGCCAGAACCCTTTACGAAGACATGGCATAAGTAAGGATTGACTTGCCTGAGACAAGAGATCCCATCTTCACACACATTGATTAAAAAGTTATATGGACTTTCAATCCCTGTGATCAGAAAGCTCAGACTAACAAGAAGCATTTTGTTAATCTAATCTTCACTGAGTACCCTTATTGTCAGAATGTGCTGAGAAGCAGGGAAAATGAGGTATAAGTTTTAGTTCCCCTGGCTCTTGAGCGAGACACAAGTTCTGCTTCAACCAGCAGACTGCAAAATCAAGATTGTCAAGCGTGAAAGGGGATGTTAAAACTACTTACACAGATCCAGGCACCTTCTGAGCTAACAGAGGTTCACTATGATGTCTTGCACTACTATTAGAAAAAGGGAAGGTAATTTTATTTTACTAAGGAGATGACAGGACCAGTTAGGTACTTGCAAAATGGATATTCCAGATCAGAGAGGACTACTCATATACCCAGACTGTAACCATACTACAGTTGCTCATGTAAATACTGCAAAAGAACTTTTCAAACAGAAAGCAATCCCTGCCAGGCTTACGATTTATTTTCTTCAGCTTCCAAGAGGAAGCTTTAAAGGTGGTAAAAGTTTCCAGGGATCTATGTTTGGATTCAGACCTTGCAAATATGCCTAGAGTAGAACCACAACTTTAAGACAATCTATATCTTACTAATAGAGATCAAGAGTAGTTGTTTCAGTGATTCAGTAGTTTCAGCCTTAAGAACAAATGTGAAGAGAATACACTTTATACTGAGGATAATGAAGGATCCAGCTATGCTTAAGATAAAAATGAAATCTGCAATTAAAATATTTCCTAAGGATAGAAAAGAGGAATTTGGTGATGGATGCAATTCTAGTTCCTTGCTTTGGATTAATGTATTTTTCCTTTATTCACCTTGATTTATATTGTTTCTGTGTGAAGATGTCCAAAATGCCTTGAGATTTAATTATGCGGATGGCTAAAACTTGTTACCTCAGGCTAGCAGCAAAATGGCCATTTTACCTGCAGGACGAACAACCGATATCTTGATCGAAATGAGCAAAAGAAGTGGAGAAAGCAATTAGAAAAGCCTAAAGAAACAAAAGCTACTGGAGCAAAATATTAGTAATTTCAGCTCATTTCCTTGGCTGGTAGCTATCAGCTTGCAATCACACTTTCGCAGTGGCTGGTGCCTGCCCAGTTCATACTTTTGTTTTACATGTTTGAAGAAACTTTTTTGAAATGAGATTAATAATCATGTAAAAGGTAAAAATACAATTTTCTTTAGTTAGGTGAAAGTTACTCAGGCCTCCTCCCTTTTCTCTTCATACAGCTTTCGTGAGCCTGCGCAGGAAAAAACTGAGAAGAAAACTGAGCCCTGGAACAAGCAAGAATAATTCCCATTACCTTTATAATACCCAGTAAATCTAGTAGATTTTTTGTTGTGATTCAAATCCAGGCCTGACACATGCCATTACGTATGCTCTTATTCAGATGCAGGCATGGCAACAGCATGATGACAACTGCTAAACAGCCTCATGAAGCATAACTTTCCCTGTTACCTTTGGACATCCGTTCCCTAATGTTTCTTAGATTGCTCTTTAAAATTGTTTGGTATGTCTTTTCAACTGATTTAAAAATTGATGTGGCCTGTGGCACGCAACAAAAACCAGACCTGACAGCAAGAAGATGACCACGGTTATCGACACATTCAATTTGTGAAAATCCCATTTGGAGGAAGTACCATATAAATGGATGGCTAGAAATGGATGGCTAGAAATGCCCAGCCCTTGCTTAGGTGTGTAATCCTTCATCGGGTAAGTACATGTGCTTCAGTGCCTTTAAAATCTCACCTGTTTCTCTATTTGCAAGCAAGTATTAAATTACCTGATAATATAATATCTTAAAGGGAGCCAAGCCAAATGGCATGTCTGCAAGACAAGGGTTTGTAATGAACTGTAGCAACAACAGATGTACTGTAAAACAATCTTTTAAGAGTGTAAGTGTAACACATAATGGCTCAGAAAGATTTAGTGACCTGTGAAGTTTAAAATTAAAACCTCTACCACCCTGATAGCTACCTCCTTAGCTCTGCCAGGCTGGAAGGAATCCCACACAGTTCCCAGACCTTCCTAGGAAAAACATTTTACTTTGACAATAGTGCCAGTTTTATCTAACAGGAGATAAACCTCCTTCTGGATGTCCGATCAGCCACTAAGGCAATCTTAAGTCTGAGAAGTTCTTCGGCTCAGTATTAATTTTCTCAAGTAACTGGTGGGGGGTCACCACTGATGTTTCTTGTGACATATTAGTGATTCTAAAAATTCAGAGAGGAAAACCAGTAGCTACTGAAACATTAAAGAAAGAGCTGGATTTGTATAAAGCAGTTAGAGCAAAAAGTATACTTCAATTTTATGGTATAAATTTACCATCTTGATAGAGTAGATATTGTCAATAAATGCAGGTTTCAGCACAGCAGAGACGCAGAGTTAATCCATTTGGATTGATACAGACTCACTGTGGAGTGAAACTTCATTACCTTTTAGTAACGCTGTCAGGATAGCTAAATCAATATCCTGGTGTCCTTCTGATCCCATGCGAAATACTGTGATCTGAAACATTAAAAGACAATACCATTATTGAAAACAGGGTTATTTTTTAAAAAATAAATTAAATCAGAGCAACATCATTTGTATCTCAAATTGTCCTGATAGCTGCAAGATGATCTCTCTTTACACATTTTATGAGAACCTTACTAGGTAGGATTAGCACACAGTATTTTTTGAGATATAAATTTTCCTAAACATAGAAATTGTATTAATGAACATATGGAAGAAAAGTCTTTAGTGATACTTACAAGGTGAAATTACAGATGAAGTAATGTTCTTGTATTAGTGTAACATTAGATTTAGTGTTCCCAATACATTGTTAGGAGGAATTAGGTGTATTATTGGTTGTGGACGTAAATTATGGCATACAGCACTGAATAAATACTTTTGATCAAAATTAGCAACCTGTTCAAATTCATTATTTTATATAGCAGAAAGGTAGATAAATAAGCTAAGGATTAGGCTTCTACCCAGAACAGAAACATCTCTAGCCATGTGTGGTCAGTGACCTAGCACTCTTAAGATACAAGATTTGAGGCAGTGATGTGAGATACACAATTCATAAAGAATAAGAATTAATATAGTAGGGCTGTTCTTTCAAGCCAGTTTCACTCTTGGTTAAGACTGCACTGAAACATATAGAAGTGTAAATCCCCTCGCTCCCTTTGTTGCCATAGCAATAGCTGTTCTTGAAACTCTGCTTCTTGTGAAGCTACTGATGCTGCAGCTTTTTATTAGTCCCTTTTCTTTACTAACAAAACCTATGTCATCATTTTGATCTGAGTACATGTTATCTGTTTTTCCTTTTGCCAGCACAGACTGCCTCATTTTTTTTTTTTTTATTAAGTGATATCTTTAATTAGGAATTGTGTAAACATATTTTACATTCATATTCAGCAGCATATGTGCTACCCACACTCCTAGACTCCTACTCATACAGCATCCTTCGAATTGCAGCAGTATCAGGGATAGAGGTCAGCAAATATCAGGGATAGAGGTCAGCAAACATCAGGGCACAAAGAACAGTGTACCGTAATGGGGAAAGAACATACATAAAGTGGTCAAGGCTAAGACAACACTTTGGTGACAAGCTTTAGCTTGCCAGTTTAAACAGCCCTGCAGAGTGTATCCCAAGAAATCCAGTGTAGCCCTGCTGTAGC
The DNA here is from genome assembly GCA_013399365.1 of Pampusana beccarii. NCBI lineage: Eukaryota > Metazoa > Chordata > Aves > Columbiformes > Columbidae > Pampusana > Pampusana beccarii. The sequence continues at coordinate 10,401 of VWYH01003310.1, read as the reverse complement.
ATCTATTGTACCTTCACTTGACCTTAGAGCTCCAGAGGGTTCAAGGGGAGGTAAGAAACTTTGGCACCAATGACTGTAGGACAGCATGTTAGAGACTGAAAAGGGAAACTGGATAAAGTAACAAGAAATCAACTCAGCTCAATTAGACAATTGCTTTAGATGATGCTCAAAATAATTAATACGAGAAAGTGTTTATATTAGGTGTCCTCCCCAGTCAAAGTAGACTGTTTTCAAATTAGACTTAGTTTGACCCTTCAAAGCATTCCAGAAACAAAGCATAAATACTGTAAATAATACTTATATGATGTATTTTCTTTCTCCTTCCTGGAGTCTACAGGTGTTTCTGGAAAACCACTTGGTTTCTATCCCCACACAGCAATAGGAGAATAGAATAGAATAGAATAGAATAGAATAGAATAGAATAGAATAGAATAGAATAGAATAGAATAGAATAGAATAGAATAGAATAGAATAGAATAGAATAGAATAGAATAGAATAGAATAGAATAGAATAGAATAGAATAGAATAGAATAGAATAGAATAGAATAGAATAGAATAGAATAGAATAGAATAGAATAGAATAGAATAGAATAGAATAGAATAGAATAGAATAGAATAGAATAGAATAGAATAGAATAGAATAGAATAGAATAGAATAGAATAGAATAGAATAGAATAGAATAGAATAGAATAGAATAGAATAGAATAGAATAGAATAGAATAGAATAGAATAGAATAGAATAGAATATTTTCAGTTGGAAGGGACCTACAACAATCATCTAGTCCAACTGCCTGACTAATTCAGGGCTGACCAAAAGTTAAAGCATGTTGTTAAGGGCATTGTCCAAATGCCTCTTAAACACTGCCAAGCTTGGGGCATTGACCACCTCTCTAGGAAACCTATTCCAAGATTTTACTACCCTGTTGGTAAAGAAATGCTTCCTAATGTTTTTCCTAATATTTTTCTTGTGACCTCAATGGCTGCCAAGGAAGCTTTCCCTGCAGTGCAGGCAGTCTGCTCCTCTGATGTGTAGCGCACAGGTACTCTGGGTAGAAATACACTTATCTATGTATGTCTCATCTCAAACCACAAGAAAAATGAGAGCTGATGAGCAGACTAGAATTTTAGAGAGAACCAAGGCAAAATATCATGATACTTGGTTTCAAAATACTGTGAGTTTAGTAGCTTAAAGACTCAGCTGATAATGTGGACTTTTGCCTGTTCTGAGTGCAAAAAATCTTTTAGGAATGTAAACAGAGATGTTCAGCCTCTCCTTATCATTTAGGTTAACTGTAACTATCCACAGCTGCTTCCTCTCGGTGATGGATGCATTCCTGCTGTTTGAACTCACTGAACTTTGGTCCAGGCAGATGCAAGCAAGTCAGCCTAATCAAAGCTAATCCTGTTGTGTGAGGCTATCAGTGAGAACTCAGCATCAAACCCCAGAAAGCAGTTTGGCTGGAGACTGGGCTGATATGCAGCCAAAACTGCATTAACACAGCAGAATGTCTGACTACAAACCAACCACTTTACACTACAAATATCTGCAGCCATCAGGGCCCTCGAGCTCTCCCTCCATGGCAGCTGGCTGTGTGACAGTGACCTCCCCTTGAGTAGGGACCCCTCTCAGGGTTACTGTTGGAGGCTGAGGGATCCCTTACTTGACACCAGACACCGATGGCTTAGTAAGTGATGTTTTTTGCATGCATGTAATATTTCAGATACACATAGTAAGCTTACACAATAATCTCTGTATCCCATACTAACTTTAAGTGCAGTACATGATAGAATATTGACTGCCAGTCCACCTGTACTTCTTAAATGTCCTCCATACCAAAATTTTATGGTTAGAACTTAATAAACTAACTAGTAGACCAGATTTGCCTGAGTGATCTGTGACTCCTCTCCTGCAACTCCCTCCTCTGACAGGTCCCAAAAATTATTTTGGACAAACTTCACACCTTACCACTCTTATGCAGTTTTTTTGAGAAACTTTTCACAGCTAGTCATCCTTTGAACTGTTGCCTCCCAGCCCAGTGAAACAGCTTTTCATCAATCTGGACCTCACAGGCAGGTCTTTGCCCTGTCTTGGTTTCCCACAGTTTTGGGAAGATCAATTGTTTCTTCTTTCTGCTATTGCACTAGAGCTTGACCAGTATTTTTATTCATTCACAAGGTGGAGGGTTTAAAATAGGACTGCAGCGTAATTAGGCGAGAAGCTAACTTTGTCATACTGTTGATAAAATCTTTATCTCTATTGATAAACTCTTAGTCCTGATCTGCAGCATACTTCAGGTGTAACTTGTTCACCTTGTATCTTTGCCAAAATTGTTGCTTGCTTTCACCGCTGGATGTCAGAGGTATTTGAGTATAGTATCATTTGCGTTTAAATTGCTAAAGGAAAAATACTTCAGCACTTACGGCTCTGCAGAATGAATTTTGGAAGATGAGGCTTACAGCTACAGCATGCTGGCTGCTGAACCATTTGTCTCATCATCACTTCTACTTCACCTAGCAAAACCAGATCATTATCAAACCATGTAGCTGTATCTGTTCTTATCTAATAACTATTTATGACCCAGATAAAAGGTGGGACTGGAGGAATATCACTGCTGTGTTCTGAGGAACCCCGAACACCTTGAGCAGACCTGTATTGCTTATCCATAAACCCCAAGAAGTTCACGTTAAAAAGTAATACATTTTTAAGACTTGTTTACTCTGCCAAAAGAAAACAAAAGGTAAGAGTTGCAGTATTAGTCAGACTACCAGTGGCCATTCTTTTGTGTTGATATGAAAAAGAGATCAGTTTAAACTGAGAAATTTTCTTTATGCTGATCTGATTCAAACTATATCTATAAATGTTTTTCTATTTTCCTGAGCATAATGAAATTGTGTTAGAGAGCAAAACTATCATTTACCATGCACAGCTATTTCTTTTGAGTGGAAGAACAATTTATGTTCAAAGAAGAAACAGATCCCAAAATCAAGTACTCTTTTTTTCTCCCAGGGATTTGGGCCACATTATTACTTCCATGTAGCTGGTAGTTTCAATTATTGAAGTTAAACTAAATTATTTTAAAGAATAGGTTTTTTTTTTTTTTACTCTCCCTCCACCCTGGATATTTTGGAGTTGGTCTTTTCTTTGTTTTCTCCTTTCTTTCCTCAGTGTTCACACTATTTATTGGTTTGAAATGACTTTTTCAGGTAAATGCCTGAGGCATCTCAGTGAACAACTGTGGCTTTCAATAGCAATCTTTTTAAAAAAATATATTTTTATCCTCCTCTTTACAAATATAATAGAAGCTGATGTTAACATCCCTTACAAACACAAAACTGTATTGCATCACACTGAAGAAAGAGTTAAATCTTCAGATGAAAACACACCAGAAACAGACAAGCAAAATGCCTCTGAGGCACCAGTAAAGATTGCACCAACAAGCCGCAAAAGCACTGTTAATAGGCATCCAGATTCTTGGTAAACGTGACTCTAATGTCAGGATTTCTTTTGATATGCCTATAGTGGTCTACTTGCAAAGTACAGTAGATAGCAGCTGGTTCCAGTTCTAGGGGTAGCTGGGTAAGGACCACCAGCTCTGTGAGGCTCATCTCCGGAGGGGGTGATTGGGACCCACCAGTCAAACCCTTGTGTTGCGAGGCTGCCTCTCATTTGCCTCCACAAAACCTGCCTGAGTGAAGTGCCTGAGGTTTGCCTATAAAAGCAGGAACCGCCCTCCCCCCACCCCAAACGCAACAACCAACCAACCAAAAAAAACGCAACAAAAACCCCCACAAAACTGGAAAGGCCTCCCCTTCACCTCACTGCAGATTTTACTGAAGTATCCTAATGTGAACAGGATTAACTTCCAGGGAAAAAGAAAAACCACATAGCTGTGTCCTAATTCTTCCTAGGAAAATGTGCTAGGAAATCACTGAGCCAAAACAGACCTCCTCTGCAGGCACGATGGTTACAGCATACTGTGATACTTGCCAGCAATAATTACAGTCCAGCAGGGTAGAAACCTAATTTTCAGGCAGGGCAGGTAGATAGCAAGTAAAAAACGAAAGAGAAGGAGAAAAAAAAAAAAAGGATAGAAAGCAAGGTGGGAGGCAGGGTGGGGAGGGAGCGGGGGAAGAGATTATCTGACCTTAGAGTCTATCAAACGCACTCATTTTAAAACAGCTCTGCTTTCTGTTTAGTACCAGCTCCATTTTTGTTTGACAGATTACTTTTTCTTTCGCTTTCCTCTACACAGTTTCTGGCTCAGCAGGGTCACTTTAGCCTAATATAAAGCATTCTCTTGTTCTGCTGCCTCCATACCGATACTACATTTCACTTCTATAGGCAAAATCAGGTAATACCCCCTTACCTGAGCACAGTGAATACCAAACGTACTTTCAAAAATCATTCACACACTGAGAGACACAGATACTGGGATTTATCAAGTTCTGTGTGCATGTAAATGCAGGGTTGCATTAGATATATGAATCACAGCTGTCCATATGCAGATATGTATATACGGTCTCCTCAATGGCAGCTGCCAAATCAAAGGACCAGCTAAGAAAAGGATAGTTAGATGATGAGGAGGAAAGGTATGGTCAAACAGGCAGCAAATGAAGTCATATATGACACAACCCCTGAAGTGGCGGGAGCCCTGAGACACTTAAGAGGTCAAGGAGCAGGTTGCAATAGATTCTGATCGTAAAATTTCTGAATTCTTACAACTTGTTCCCCTGCCCAGTTCCTCAATGACTGTTCGCGTTTCTGTCCCTTACTAATCCGGGTGAAGCAGACCTATTGTGTGTAGAGAGGGCAGGCAGAAGCAGTTTTAGTGCCCTGATAAGCAAGTCATATAGACCTATAGGAAATTCCTTGACACAAAAATTTGTTTATTTTGCTTTATAGAGTCCTCTCTAAGCCAGGATAGTTGTGTTACAATTTTCTATAGTCAGGTCTAGCTGGATATATAAATGATAAACCTTCATCAGTATGAGCTGCTACTCTGCGAACAGTTTTGTACTCGGCACAAACGAAGTCGATTTTACTCCTAGAAAGAGCAACAGGTAGAGTCAGCAGCCACAGCCATCGCTAACTGCAAATTTGCCCGGTCATAGGATGGCAATTAATGTAAAAAACTGTTCTGAAATAGTTTAAGAAGGTGTCTGGTGATATTAGTCACAGGAGATAAAAAATTCTTCTCAACTACCAGCACATTCGGTTTCTCTTTTAATGCCTTTTCCAACCAAAAAGTGAGTCCTTCCCTCCCACCACACCATTTTTTTTTCTAGGACTTATTCTGAAAAGTCCACAGAGATGGAAGAGCTTCTTCTGTTCAAGGCCATTATAAAGGCCCAGGAAATAACTGCTGCTGTGCAGCACCAGGCTGCACTATTCCTAAAATATTCTATTACATGTGGACTTTTTTTTACAGTAGGATCAACCTCAGCTACTTCAGAGTATGAAGAGTGAGCTGAAATATATTCAGATTTTTAGCTCATATTTACTTGGAGAGAGAGAAATCACCACCGAATCAGCAGGGAGAATGCAGTGCACACCTGCACAGAAAGGCATTTTATCCTCTGTCATGAAGGAAATGAGAGATGAGGAAGAAAAATCATTCTCTACACTTCAAAATAACAGTGCCTGCTGACTAGGCAATGGATAGCTGAAGACAGAGGAAAAAAAACAGGGTAGCAGTGGTGAGAGAAGAGAAGGAAGACGAGAATGCTCTTTTACATGCTGTATTCACGGCATCTTAAGAATACTGCAAATTATTCATGCTTTTAGAGATGGAGTTGTTTCTCACCATCATTTCACTATGACATGAGCAGAAAATATAAGGTGATTTAAAATTCATTCAAAGTGATCTTTTTCTGCTATCTCCAGAAAATTTTTGAATGTTTTCAAATCTCAACTCTGACAAACACACAAATTGTTTTTATGCATCTTGGTTACATAAGTCACAAAAAAAAGCTTGCTTTTCTACAAAAAAGCAGGTGTAATTGCAAATACAACCTGAAACTCTCCTATTTGAGAGCACAGGTTGGTTCAGCAAAACAGGCAATACCTTCTAGAATACATGTTGACATTTACAATTTAGCTAGGCCCTGAATTACCCTGAAAAGAAAAATGAGAGTCTGATAAAACAAAACATTAAAGGACGACAGTTATGCACAAAATAGCCCAGATAAGAGGGGAAAGCACTTTCTTTTTTATTGCAATGAGTAATCCTGCTTAACTCAGGGAAAAGCTGCTTGATGTGGAGGCATAACAAAGATCAAAGTGAGCAGGTGAGTCCATGGATAACACTGCAGAAGAAAGGGGATGGCCAAATAAGAGGAAATTCAGGAATAGAAAGATTAGAGAGGATTATGTTTAGGGAAAACCTAAATTAGATGGTCTGCTATGCTGAGGAGTAAGAAAAAGAATTCCAAACACGGAAATGAGAGAGAGCAGGCATGAGAGGAGAAGTCTGAATATTAGTTTTACATGTCCTTCTGTGTGGCTTTACTGCAACACTTCACATTTTTCTTTGATCCAGTAATTTGCAATAGACTTACTGTCTGGTAAGAAGCAGGAAACAAACAAAAAAATCAGTGCTAATAAGAAAAGCATCAATTCTGTAATTGAAGAGCCATCTAGGTGTACAGAAAATCATTTCACAGGAATTACTGTAAATATTTGTCTTCCACCGTAATTGGTAGCTTTTGTTCCAGACTGAGACAGCTGTGCCAGCCCATTAATGACTGAAGAGAAAAGGTTCTGGAAATCTCACGGCTTTGTGCCATGTAAAAAAACCCTCACATTTTATAATATGCATATATTTTTTAAGCCTTACAGCACTGTCAGCATTTTGGAGCAGAATATGCATATTTTCTGGTAGAATAAATGACAAAAATAAGTTTTGACAGTAAAAACATTGAAAACAATCCTTTTCCCTTATACAACAGGTTTCACATCATTGTTACTTTAGGCCATTTATGACTATTCAGGCAGTGAAATACCAGTCCCTAACTTCATACGACTTATTTGCAGCTGAAAAAAAAAGGTTTTATCTCTTTAGTAAAAGGAAAGCAAATGAGGTTTGCAGAATTTAAAACTACCTTGTAACCATCATATTCATCATATTAACACTAACTTACAGTGGTAGGGCCTAAATACTGGATTAATCCTATTGATTTGCACTGACTGGAAAGGATGTTCAACCTTCATCATAACTAGGAGAACTGCTACAGTCACTGCAGAAGAGGACTGGCAGCTGCATTTGGAGGCAGAAGACTAATTAGCATCAGTACACTTGACTCTGGAAATCTCACAGACTGTTTCCATGGGAGGGACAAGAGCTGTTTCAGCAACCAGCAGGTCATTAGTTACCTGATGCTTTCCTGCTCCAGACCTTTACTGCCAGATTGCATGCTGTTCACAGCAACTATACTCCTTCAGAAACTACAGTCGATTTTTACTGTTTGAGAATTCACTGAGCCCTCTTTTGCCTCCTCTATAAAAAAGATTCCATGAGCATTATAAAATCTTAGCTGAAATAATTTGGTTTTGAACAAATTTATTTTTAATAAATGGATCTGAATTAACTTTTTAACCTTCGGGAAGGGCCGAAGAAATGAAGTGAAAATATGCTGGTAAGTTCTTAAAAGTCCATCTGATTTAGCTAATATCTAATTCAGAACATATCTGTGCGTATGCTAATAAACAGTTGCAGATGGTGTTCAATTAGCATACAAATTCACTAAGTCTGCACATCCAGCTGAAAAACACAATGTTTTTTGCAGCCAGTACATGATCAAGTCGAGATCTTCTCAGCACAAACACTTTCAGAAACACGGACAGGTTTGCTCCATCCTTTCCAGTCAGATAAAACTGGAACCACTGAAGATGGTCTTACTCATAGTCCAAATAGAAAAGAAACTCCTAAATCACTCAACAGCTAATGAATAAGCTGAAACAAAGCCCTTCATTAGTACAATAATACTGGGGTATGTATGTTAGCCTTGCAACACAGTCTGCTCACGTGCTGTGCATTTCTAGACAATTTGGATCCATCTGTGAAAGAAAAACACAGTAAGCATCAAGCACCTTCATGATGCAGGTTGTTCTGACCTCAGCTCAGTGCAGCCAGCTACTTCAGCATGACACCTGTTCTGTTTAATCTGACAGCACCAGAATTGCAAGTTAGTCATGAAGTCATTTGGAATGACCTATTACCATATATATGTATATACACCCAGAGACACAAAGTACAAGTAAGGTTTACACTATCTCAAAGCCGCCATTATGTTCATCACATCAACATCTGTTGCCTCTATGCGGAAATGAATTCCAGGAATTCATGGATGCACACAAACCTGTGCCTACCATACACACGCTATTTATTCTGCAGACTCTTGTAATGCAATGGTAAGCAATGACACTATCAGCTTGCTTAATGTTATGCTGGTTTGACTGAAAATGGGTTAATTTTTGTTCATGCAGTTAGAAATCTTTCTTTTTCACAGCTAGCACAGTCATTTAGGACTTAGTTTGAGAACAAGAGATAACACTCCAGCACAGAGTTAATGATTTTAATTGTTCTGGTCAGAGAGCCAAGGACATTCTGAGTGCTCTNTATCTATCTATCTATCTATATTTACTAGTAGTGTTCTAGTATTTTGTTATTTTATTATACTGTGTTTATCTCAATCCAAGTTTCTCCCTTCCCTTTTGATTCTCTCTCCTGTTGGGGGGTGGGGGTGTGTAGGGTGAGGGGTGGAGGAAGGGGTGGCTGTCGTGGTTGTATTGCTAGCTCAGGTTTAACCACAACAATGTAATAACTGAACCTCCAAATATTCAAGGAAAACAAATTTAGCAGAAAATGGCCATGGTAGTAACAAGAAGACAAACTTAACCAGCAGATGGTACACTGTCTTTACTGCTGTTGTTAATGTGCCACTTTTTGATTACTAAGGTACTAAGATTGGACTTACCCTGATTCATGCCAAGTCCCTTTCCTATTAAATGGATATAAGATTAGGTCTATTCACTCTCAAAGGACTAATTTGGAAGCACTGTTTTTATGACAAATGTATATCACTCCAACTATATTGTTGTTTTCAGGGATGTGGATCTTTCTGGCTTGCCAAAGTGGTGTTTCCCAGGGCCTGCCCAATGAAGCTCCACAGATGGACCCACGCAGCTTGTTGGAAAGCAGATTCTTGCTTCTGAGAAATTCACATTGTGATTTGTGAACAAAGCACTCCAGTAACATGCCAGTCTAAGCTGCAAAATGATGAAATACTCCTAAAGGAATGGAGCAGCCTGTATTTGTCAGAAAACTGTAACAACAGAATTACTGTCTTTAAGGGAAAATGATAAGTCTAATTTACTGAGACAGAAATATATACTCCTTTGCACATCTGGAAACAGACATCTGAAGTATAACTCAACACAATGAGTTTTCAGGGACTATCTGAAGTGAATTACCCTAGCCTGCTACTGGAGGGATTTGCTGCCTCACTGCCACTTGACCCTGGCACCGAGCTGGAGCTCCAGTGGGAAATGTCCCTGCCAGACTGAGTCCTCAGGCAGTGCGTTCACCTGCTCTTTGTATTCTGAGATCAGCAAGGTAGCCGCAGTAGAATGAAAGATCAAAAAACACCATTGAAGAGAGTCTCATTCTATTTTTTTTTTTTTTTAAATTTATGGAATTCCATCTTATTGTAGCATTGGACTAATTGATATAGAATGTGAATGTCCTAAGCAAAAAAGTATTTTTTCTTTTCCTAAATTGCGTCCCCCCTTTTTTTTTAAATTTATGTTTTGGTTTTTTATTTTTTTTTAAAATTTATTTAATGGCAGGCAAGGTATCATCAAATGGGCTGTTTTAGATTTTCATGAGCTACATGCAGGAGATGGGAACATATGGAAAAAAGGTTCATGGTGCTTTTTGAAAAAAAGTGCTGACTGGACTTTACAATACTGTCTCCTGACCACTTAGCTTTGGGAACCTTCATGCTCCTATTTTAGGAACTTCTTGGTGTAAACTTCTTTTAAGAATTCTATGCAAATGTAACAGTAGAGAATCTCCATCAATTATATACAAAACACTCTCCTGTCCTTGAAATCTACAGTTATATATACAGACCTGAGTAGTCTACTGAATTTTAAACAGATTTTATACCATCGACCTCATTAAGCACCTTGGTCTAAATACATTCCTGAATATAAACTCTGATGTTAACGGTATCAACACAGATAAGTTTATGATTTAATAAAAACTACTCATTAAACTGAGAAGTGGATTTTGCTCTGTATTGCAAACCTAACAGATTTAGATCTCTTCTCTACTATGGCCTCAGCTCATCATCCAGTTCGTGCACTCAGATTTTACTGGATCTCATCCTCACTAAC
>VWYH01003309.1:256180-309878 GCA_013399365.1 Pampusana beccarii | reverse complement strand
GAGAAAGAACACAGAAGAAAATGGATGGAAGAAAAGGTTATTCAGGTTTTGCTATATCAGCTTATGGTCCATTTTCTGTGTGTGTACAGGAAGTGTGTCCACTTCAAGAACTAAAACCCACAGGAAGAAAACAAAGACTATTTTTTACAGTTGTCTTGTTTCACTTATCACAGTTTTAATATAGTCTGAATGTAATGGCCAGTGTGCACATCAGGCCATCTTGCTTGGTGATTCCTTCTCAGAAGTTTTATAAATATGTTACAGCAGAGGGCAGTAGGAACCTATCTCTGCTTCAAGTTGTTTTGTTATCGCCAGCGTGCAAGTACGTATTTTCTCCCCACTCCTTTTCCCTGCTATAATGATATTCAAGGGCCAGATAAAGCTTATAGAAGGGAGCTGCCACAACTGTTGTCACTGCACTTGTCACAGTGAATGCAAGATCTGTGTTTGCAGATCCACCTCTAGTCAGTGAGCTGATTCTCTAGATTTGATGTATGACGCAAAGAATCCAGGCCCAAGCTGATGGCAGAAACTGGGCAATTTTTATCTCAATTCAGAATCCTTTAACAGTTGGTAGAAGGGAAATGATATGACAAACTACAGCTTATCCTCAAGCACATTTTCCTGCTGGTTGCTGAAATACCGTAATCTTCTCCTGAAAGGCTGTTTGTTAATTTTGCAGTACAATTCCTAGGGACTAAAACCCGAAGACTTTAAAAGTGTGTGCATTTAGGAAAGAAAAAGCCAATGCTGCAAAGCAGCTTCAGCTGGGAACCTTGCAGATCCATCCAGCGTGATGATGTCACCAGTGCTGGGATCACCTCCCCTCCGCACATCTCGTCTCCTCAGCCTCTGCTCACCCTCAGCATCTTCTGCCAGTGCCCGAGAGCCTCTGCACTTCGCTTGGGTTCGGTTACCATTGTCTTCCATCAGTTTAAGTTCATATTCCAGTACTATGAGCCACCTCAGTAGGTTTAGGGGGTTCCCTCCCATGCTGGTTTTATTTCCTTGTACACCCTCTTCTCCGGCTCAGGGGCCTCGTGTCTCAGCAGCGAGCGCAGTCGTCTCTGAGCGTAGTGCCAGTTCACAGCCGAGACCAGCAGAGGCTTTGAACTTTTTCCTTCCTTTAATTGGAAGTAGCCTGGGTCTGATGAGCTTCCAGACAACATTGCAAAGCTCAGCTTTCCCCCACCCCCGGCTCCTCCAGGCGTGTGAGAGTGTACGTGAGTGGGAAGGAGGGAGTTGTCATTGTGAAGGATTGTTTGGGAGAGTGGGGGATTTACTCGTTTCCTAGTTTACTGGTGAGGATCTGCCTTATGTATTGCTACACCTGGGATGTATTTTTAACTTTTCTCTGGTAATTATAGTACGTGTACAGATGGAGTTACTGAAAGATGGACAAAATACACTATGAATTACACAGACTGTGCATAGGGTACTAGGAATGTGGCTGGCTGTAGAAGTTCCTAGCTCTTGCAGCCACTCATATTTTTTTAAACTGAGACACTACTAGTGAGTCTGGTTTCTTTTTTGTCTTTTTTTTCTTTTCTTCCTTTGTTTGCCTATATGCTTGGTAAAAGATGGGTGGAAAGCGGGACTTGCGTAGCAGAGCAATTCACAAAGTGAGTTGCTTCTGAGGCCAGACAGACCCATCTGTAAAGGACAAAGGCTGCTTGCTGCATGGTTGCTCACAGCTGCTCAAGGGTGGGAAATGCAAGAAATAATAGAGGTGAGCTGCAGCTTCCAAGGATTCCTCCTGTCTTGTTCTGGTGCTCTTATTTTCCCTATTACTCAGATTAAGTCTATGCCAGGTGAAGCCCCATTTTGGGCAGACAACTGTCTCGTAGCATAAGCAGCAGGAGGGCAGTCAGGGACATGAGTTATTAGAGTCTTTTGCTTTGGTAATGTCTGCAGCTTGTCATGTTGCAGCATTGTCATAACTCCAGCACTGCATTATTGCAGCTCTGTGTTCAGATGACCCCTTGGTGCCACACTGTTGTGCCACAGGGGATCGGCGAATACTTGAACGTCTGCCCACTTCTGAGAGCTGTGCCCAGGATGCTCTGATACAGGAAACATCCATTAGGTACCGGGTGGGGAACACACACCTCTCCAGGCTGTTTATGCTTTCAAAGCTAAGTAGCCCTGCAAAATTCCTTCCAGAAACTGGTTTCACTATGCATAGCTGTAAAGATTGCTTTTACAAAACTATATTTAAAAAAAAAAGCACTTAAAATTGACCATGCAAAAAATCAGTGTGATGATTGGAATATGGGTAGTTAGTTAAAGATTGTCCCCCTAAAATATGACCATGTAGACAGATAAGTGTGTATTGAAAACATATTTAACTCCAAATGTCAATGCTTAAACCTGAAGGAGCAGCAAAGGGTGTAAAACAGACCTGTGCAGTTTTAAGAAATCCTTAAATAGGCGTTGTGTGGTATATTATCAGTTTCACCATGAAATGTGAAGAATGCAGCTTGAAATGAAAGTCTGTTCTCAGCCTAGCCTCTTGGGCAGATGGGTGTCAAAAGGCTGCTTTCTTCTGTGGGCATCAGAACAGAATGATTCCTCATGTACAATGTACCAGGACTACAAAGACAAAAAGCACAGCTGATTAAAGGGAAAGTTTGCATTTGAATTTGAAGTTTCTGTTTTGTCAGTGTAAATTTTTGGGGTGAATACCTACACTGGCTCTGTTCATGTCTTTTTAGGGGAGACCAGGATTACTGAAACTCTGGGGGGGAAAGCTAAACAACAGTATTTTTATCTAATACAGAACCCTGCAAATGCTGCGTGGTACCAGTGAGGTATCTCGCCTCCTACCAAGTCATGCTGCAGTGGTACCTTGCTTATGTTTAATTATGTGTTGCTTATTAGCAGAAAATGATGGAAATAATCAGCTGTTCAGAGGACAAGAGCAAAATTACTAAAGCAAAGCAGTTGAAAATTTCCAAGCAAACAAGTTTGGTGTTGGAAACTGCTGATTAAGTAAAGTGGAAGCGTTTCACATATGCAGACACATTCTGCTTAAAATTTCAAGGAAAGCTTTTGAACCTCTTTTTAATTTGACAAGCCAAAAGCATCTCATTCCAATTATAATTTTAGATGTTGCGTACGATGTAAGTCAGTATAAAGCACTTTGAAAGGCAATTTCAGAATTTTATTTTGCCACTTTTTGTATTTTTAATTATAAAGCAAACTTGAGCATTTAGACTGTCTTCCAGCAAGGATGGGAAGTCTATTTTGAAGTCAGTACTGCCAAGGTTCATCAGTATGTTATGCAGATGTGAAGTCAGCACCCTACATAGTACAGTGGAGGAGTTTGATTGCAGGAATTAAGAGAAAATAGATACTAAAACTGCATGACCTGTTTTAACCTTGGTCAGACTTTAATGGATGGCTGTTTCAATCTGCCTACCTGTAGCTGAATCTGAACCAGAGGGCTGTTAGAAATGTTAAAAATCCCAGTGTAGAGTCTTGGGACTCCATCATCATTGGACTTTCCCATGTTATGGAAGGTTTGAGTTTTGATCAGCTGTCGCTGATACAGGAATGTGAGGAAAGGTTCAAAGAGGGTTCAAAAAAGACAGGATTGATCCAAACACAGGGAAAACAACTTGACAATAGTAGAGCACCAGATAATACGATGGTGTTAGCTTAATTATATATACTTAGAATACAGTAACCTAGAAGAAGCCATCCTGTTGTTATAAAAGGAGAGAGAAATGCTGCATTACCTGATGAGTCTTCTGCTTTCCAGTGTTTGAGAGCCACAGTCAGAGTGGTAGGCAATGAAATAGCAAGGGAAAAACAGGAGTAGTTACCCATTTCCTCCTTTTGGGCACAAATGGAGAGGATTTGGGTGTTTTATCTGGCTGTGTCATTGTTTGGGGACTAAACTAAGAAGCTGTGTGTGTCCTAGTTCATTTTTGGGTCTGCTCCTGGCCGGGTGCTGAAACGTCCCTGCAGAGATCAGGCTGTAATGTTACTAGCCGGATTTGTGACAGCACCAATTGTGGCAGTGCCCATAAGGAGAAGCACTGAGGGAGTAATTTGTCACACAGGTCACTTCAATATCCTTAATAAAAAGCTTCTAGCACATGATTAACAAAGAAGAAAGTAGCAGTACAATTGCTTCTTTGTATTCAGCAGATGTTTCCCAGACTAAGTAGTATATTCTCAAGACCTACACCATGAGCTAATCTTCCCTGGAGTAACAACCTCTGCTATCTCAGAATACTTATGATTATTACTGTTGCATAAATAGAGAGATGCCCCAGGGATCAAGGGTTCATTGTGTCAAGGTGTGCAGTATATAGAGCATCAGGGGCCGCCTGATGGTAGGAGATTCAACCTAAGTGGAAAGACAGCTGAAAGGAAGCATTGCAGAAGGCTGGAGTCATGTAGTATCTCACCAGCCCTTCCTTAACAGGCCTTACTCCGAAACACAGCTTTCACGTTGCCCCGCTTTCAAATTCTTAAAAATCCTTTTAGAAGAAATTAGGCAGAGGTTAATAGTAGCTTTAATTTGAAATCTGCTTATGCTTTACATAACATAAAAACCTGCCTGTCTAGGTTAGACGTCTGCTTAGTTCTGGGCCAACTTGTATGAGCATAACGACTAAGATTCAGTCTTAAACAACAGAAGGCCAACTGAATTCCAGTTAATCTATTTCTTTCAGCTCACAGAAAGAGGGGGGGAAAAAGAAATCACTGCAGAATAGAGTGACACTCAAATGGTGAACTTCTCATGTAATTCAATAGAGTTCAGAGTTAATTTTAGCCTGTTCATCCACAGTCTCTACTTTGGGATCAAGTACAGCCTTTTTCTACTCCAAAGGAGAGAGTTCACCTCATGGGGAACTCTCCTGTGGCCAGAGGACAGCCTCTGGCAGATCTTCCAGCAGCTACAAGGAACACTTCAGCTCTTCAAGGGAGTGCAGCCAGCCATGACGGTCTGTATAGATGGTTCTTGGGTGTTGTGGGGGTTTATGTGTGTGGTTTTTAGTTTTGTGTTGTGTGGGATTTTTTTTTTTTTTTTGTCCCACAGCCCTTCTTTCAACAGCTGGGAAAACTTCCATGGATTTGAGACCTGCATTGTAGCTGAAGATTAGTCAGCCTGGGTTTTGCCAGCATGTAGCTCTGCTGGCCACACTCACGTGCTGCTCTGACGCTGCCTGCTACTCAGGTGAAACATCCTCCTCCTCAAATGGGGTGCCAAGCAAACATGGACATAGAGGTTTTGGTAGCACAGCTACCTCTTTCAGAGCTAATTTGAGTCCCTTGGCACAACACCACATTGCATATGTATGTGTTTGCAACCCAAAATATATTAGCTTGCATAGCTACCAAACTGCATGACACAGTCATACCCAGCTAACTCGCTGCTTTCACTTCTAGTTCTTTCATTATTGTCACTTTCCACATTTGTCTCTGGTCTTAGAGGAGTATCTGCAGCTTTGTTTCCTGCAGAGAAAATGGTAGTTTGAATTCTTCTCGCTTAAGAAAGATCTAAAGCATCACTGAGTCAAAGGCATTCTAACCTGAATCCAATAGACTTCAGGTGAGGTCCTAAATCTGCTTGTGCTCTAATTTCTTTTTACTTTAACCACACTTAGATTACTTCCCTTGTAATATTTCTTAGCCCTTGGTAGCACTTGAGAAAAGTTCCTGTTTAATACTGTATGTGACTGTCATTAATGTGCCAATGACTCTGTCTTCTGTATCACTGAGAATACTGAAAAAGATGCCTGGAGACATCCCCCCTCTTTTCGTAGTTCAAATTCATATTTATTCTTTCTCTGTTTACAGTATTTAGAGAGTTATTAGCTTGCATGATGTGGCTCATATCTGAGATTATTTCAATCCATTTTGAGAGGAAGCTGTGTGTAAATTATCTTCTACAATCTAACTTTGTATCTGATGCTTCCTTTCTGTTCACTGGTGGTATGTCTAAAATGAAACAAACAACAGCAATATCAGCAACAAAAATTAACCAAAGATTTGTGCTTTAGAGACCCAGGTTGTAGATTACTCTTATCCTCTGTATGCCTATAGATTTTTTTTTCGCCTCTCAGAATTTGTTCCTTTTCGTTTTATTGGCAATAGATGCTGTCATTACTGCCACAGAGCAGAGCTCAGCAATTTTTCAAAGATGCTTTGCTATACTGTGTTTTCTGTCCCAAGATGGAAGTCAAACGTCTTGGCAGAATTTTAGCAGAACCCAAGAGGCGCTTCCTCGTGAAGAAATAAGAGGCAGCCAGACAGTTTAGCAAAGTTGGTGGTCTGGCTCTGGCTGAGCTCCGTGGGCAGCAGGAGCCACTGCCGTTCGCTGGGGTTTCCATAGGTGCTGTAGTTCCCGTTGCCCTGCATGTGATTTAACATTTGTTCATGTGAGACGTTTGGTGTCTAAGTGGGGTGGGATGGCCATGGCTGGCAGCCCAGCTCCCACCAGCTGCTTGCTCACTCCCCTACCTCAGCAGGAAGGGGAGAGAGAAGAGGAAGAACAGGAATGAGAAAGCTCATGCGTTGAGATGAAGACAGGGAAATCACTTACCCGTTACCATCATGGGCAGAACAGGCTAGATCTGAGGAAAATTAACTTAATATATTGCCAGTTACTATCTATGTATTTAATTACTGATTTGGGTATTGGAAAGCAAGAAGACAACCAAAACACCTAGAGAAATCACCTTTCCTTCTCCCTTTCCCAGGCTCAACTTGGCTCTTTCACTCCCGACTCCTCTACCCACTTGTTATCACCACAGGTTACCTATGCTCAGTCCCTCCAGCGAGGAGCAGGGTTACAGTCAGGACCTGGCAGTTCCTCTCTGCTGCTCCCTTCTCATTGTGCTCCTCCACTCTGGCACAGGTCTTCCCCCGGCTACAGTGAATATTGCTTTCCCAAATAATCAGCTAATGCAGGATTTGGTGCTCCGAACACCCAGGGCTGGCCACGGTGCCTGCTGCTGGGTCGGGTCCCCTAGCAGTGGTGGCACTGCACCCTGTGCTGGATGGACACAGAGCAGGAGCATCAGGAGGGGACCCAAGGATGCCCGGTGACTCTGGAGCCTGCGCTGGTCCTTGTCTCTGTGTCCATGGTTGAGTGTGAAGGTGCTCAGCACTTTCCAGGAGCAGGCTATCAATAATAAACCATTTTAAATATCTCAAAAGCAGTGCTGTGATGACAACCCAAGTAATTAATTGCATTACTTTTAATAGACCCTTCAAACAGTGCCAAGTCAGTGACGTCTGCTGCAGTGTGGAAATACCTTCAGGGAAGAACATTTTTAATGCAGTGATACCTTAAAAGGCAGGCCATAGATAGATGGGCTGAAAATGGCCATGCAGGGGATAAGATGTTTTGACAGATTGTTAAGCTCTCCTGCTTATTGCCCAACCCCCAAAATTGACCATTCACCCGCTGAATGATAAATGATTTAATCAGGACCTACTTCTAAAACCACAAAACCTGCCTGCCCAAGATGCACTCTGCACTTTTTGGAGAGGGCCATGTTCTCCTGCACCTTCTTTTGGTTTGGTATCAGTATTACTATCACTCATTTTAGCATAGTTATTTTTGATGCCCAATGGTGAATCAAATGCAGAGGAGGCCTCATCCTCAGCTGATGCAAACAGACTTGCCCCAGAGCAATTAAGAGCACCAATTAACAGCAGCAGAGTATGTGGAGCTGGAGTTTTCATACAAATACAAATTCGCTTGCTGCTCTGGTTCTCTCGGGGAAAAATGCAAAAGATGTTATTAAAATAGGGTTTGTTTATCACCTTCTCCGATTTCTGTGTTCATAAAATAATCTTGTTTATTAACAAGTCATCTTTAGCTGAGATGCACTGTGTTCTCTGAAACGTTTTGTGCAGAATTCATGAATTGAAGCTGGAGAAACTGAATACCAGGGAATTCATTTCAGAGGACATGATCTCATAATCTCACTACCTATTCATCTCTGGAGATGGATAGATTTTGGCTGACAGCTGCAACCCTGGAGATAAGTGCATCCATATATTCAAAGGAAATGGAACCTTTTTAAAAAAGGTATTTACTATTACATTTTCATGCTTGTGTCCGGTCTCAGGACTTGGCTTAAAGGCTAGGATTATTCTTGTGTTACTGCTTGTCCCTGGCACACTCTTATTCAGTGGAGTTAATGTGGAAATGAATAGCGACCTAACTTCATGATCCTGCTCCAGTGAATCTCAGGAGGACTGGCATAAATGCAGCTTTCTAGGGTCTCTCTTCAAGCCTTCATGACTCTGTCTGCACCAACAACTGTGTGCTGCAGCGGCTGTGCAGAGCTACTGGTGTCGGCTCTGTGTTTCACAGTAGTGGATTTGGATGTTTGGGTGTTTTTTTCTGGAGCCAGTCTGCAGCCCCTCTTTGCTCTGTGCACATAGCAATGGTGAATCACAGATCCTCCAGCGCTTCAGAAACGGAGAGAGGGAGAGGGACAGTGTGTCATGCCAGCTGGAACTTTCTTATTGTGTAAAAACGTCACCAGAGAGAAAATAGCGGAAAAGTTGCCTAAAAGCAGCGTGGGAGCAGGGGAGGGTTGTTCAGTGGGTCTTTGATATCTCCGTGGCATGGAAATTGAGACCTGGCAACAGTGCTTCAGTGACTGGAAATCTCCAAGGTAATCTCTGAGATTTGCTGATAGTTTACATGGAAATTGGGCAAGTAATTTTACAAAAGAGTACTTCCCAGTTAATTCCTTTTCTCTGTATGCTGTTTCCTTAGTAAATGACTGCTTTATTGCCGAAATTTACTTTGCATTGTTTGTACAATCTTCCTTTACACATTATATGCCTAAATTTCAAAGATTTCCAAAGGACTCATGATTTCCCCTGGCATTAGCTAAACATGCTGGAGTTCAATATCTGAAAAAGGAGGTTTGCTATGTTCCTTTAAAGCAGCAAGTGAAAAACCCAGCCTCTGGCGTTTAAATCCAGAGCCAAAGCTAGGTCACATCAGCTCTGATGCAGTTAAACATTTAGGTAGGTGAGTAGGCAATGTCACTGCTTTGATTCCCAGGGGCTGTTCTCATGTTTAAAGTTAAACGTGTCTATCTGCTTTGCTGAGCTGCAGCCAATGTCCCAGAAGCTCATGTGAAATGGGCACTTCAATGCTGAGGGGCCAAACCGCCCTGTGGGCAGATCTACGTTCAGCATCCTGTCATCTGCTGAGCTGGACCCTTCAGAGGAACAGGGATCAACCTTAATTCTGTTTATTTGGCCTAGGTGAGGAGAGAAGACATAAACTCACATGAGAAGGGGAACAGGCTTGCTGGGAGATACAGGAAATACATAGGGATTAGGACTGAATATGTGATCGTGAGGACTCTGTTAACGAAGCATGGCCCTTGTCAAAGGGCCCAAAAGCCTTAGGCTGAGCTTGTAAGTACAAGTTCTGGGAAGAGACACCAGGGAATAGTGTGAAGTTGGGGACTGCAGAGCCTGATGCTTTAAAAATGATGGTTTCTGGGGTCTGCTGTGGATGGGGGTTGTATAGTGCTGCACCCAAAGAAGCTGATGCTGTTTTTCTCACCGGGAAGGAGGAAAGGGGATGAAAGGAGGAGAACTGGAGTTCGAAATTGAAGTTACTCTTGTTTGTTTGGTGTGTGCTTGTGGTTTTTGTTGGCTTGTTTTCCCTCTTGCCTGGATTTTGGCTCTGGAAGTTCTAGATCAACATTAAATCACCTCAGCTGGGTTATGACCCTGTGATGAGAGAATCTGATATGAAAGAGTCTATGGCTAAAACAAATAATCCTGTGCTTGAGGAAAACTTTTCTCTGTTCAGTGTTGTAGTAGGCTATGTTTTACTAAGTCCAGCAGATGCAGTCCACTTGCTCTGCACTCACTGCCATGTGAGCAATCCCACCATGTAACATACCCAAAGTAATGACAAGCTACGTGGGAACAAAAGTACTTTTATGTAGGAAATGGCACTTTATGAGGAAATGACATTTAGAAAAATGGGAGTCACCTTGAAACGTTGATCCTCTGCTGAGGTGTTTTATGCATTGCAAATGGCAACCAGACTTTCAAAACTGGGAGAAGGCAGAGCAGCACCATCAGAATAATTGCAACAAGGGCAATGCCAGACACACCGTGAGTGAGAAGATTTGCCTGAGCGTACAGGCTGAAATGCAATCTGTATTGAAAAAAGAAAAAGAAATAATTAAACCTCCTTTTCCATAAGCGTTCACGTGATACAAACTTCATCATGTGAGCATAGTACTTCTCATGTGTTGTAGCTGAAATACTGCAATAGTGCCTAGAACAGATCAATGGATGAAGAAGAACAAAGGTGAGGCATTTTATAACTCGATAGAAGACTGTTGGTGCATCTGATAGAGGTTAGCAAGGACTAGACTCTGCAACAGCAAACACCACAGTGAATAGACTGATAAGAGGACTGTCTTCTCCTTTGCTTTCTGACTGCCTGCCCCCCAGGTTAACTAATTATTCTCAAAGATTTTTGGTGTTTGTTGCTAATTTGTTGAACCCGACAAGTACTTTCCCGTCCTGGTTGCAGAAGACTAGAAGACACAGAGCTCTCATGTGAGCTGCAGGTATAACTTCAGTGAATGCTTCGATTTATTTTCACTTTGGCAGCTGTGGGCCTACAGATGGTTCTGTAACTTATATAAGAAACCCAAGTATTAAAATCTTTCCTGAAAAAAAAAATCCCCTAGTATAAAGTACATTTTAGTAAAACTACACAAGTTGCGTTTTGTAAGGGCTTATTTCAGTGCCCGTTGCACCGTTAGAAATGTTTCACCTGACTTTGGTGACTACTGATGAGATGAAGTAGGCTGCTTCATGGAAAACCTGGAGGAGAATGGTGACAATGCTATATTAGGACTGTGAACAAAAGCCATTACTCTCACTAGCATCGGTAAATTGAGGGAAAAATATTTTTTTCTTCGTCTTTCTTGCAGAGAAAGAATATAAAAGTTAGGAAGAAAGGCCCCAGAGCAAAGAGAAGTATGAGACTGAGTCAGAGCTTTCAGCAGGACCTGACTATAGTTGGGGTTTTCATCTTTATGCACAAAATGAGTGTAGAATACTGAACAGCTAGTGAAATCAAGACTTATATGCAAAATAACTGATGTGGGTGAACTTGGTATGTACGATAGCTTAATTTTTCGACCTGCAGAATGAAATATGACAACCTTCCCAAGAAATGCAGTCATCCTTGTTTCAGCACTGAGTGCTCTGTGGTAGTTGCAGCACTGATTAAGTTATAGCCTGTGGATTTCAAGGGCCCTTTTTTGAGTGTGACAATGAGGGTTGTTGATAATGAGGTTAAGCCTCACCCGGAAACCAGGTGGTTCGAGGAAGCTGAACTACAATGCTGTTTTCTGCACCGTAATCTGTGCCTTGCTCAAAGGTTGGCTGGAATAGGCAGACCTAGGAGAAAAGCAGCAAGCGAAAGGCGGTTTTTCCTTGCTCTCTAGTACAGAGCAGGAAAACAAACTTTGCCCTTTTCAGGTTTTCCAGAGCGGCACTGCTTTGGCAAGGAAGGTATATGGAAATCTGTTGGGGTTTATTGCTAACATGTGAAGTTTTATTGATGGTTCTTGTTGATTTGGACTCCGTGTGCAGCAAGCTCCACATTTTGCAGAGCCACAGTGAAGTCATTAAGCTCTATATGAGTGTGGAAGCGTCCTGTGCAAAGATATGTCACTGTAGGGTTTTAGATGCTGCATGACAGAAAGATTATTTGCTGCAAAACAAGCAGTTTTGTGTTTGAACATGTTTCAACAATATGACAAAGACTTGAAAAAAATTGCTCCCAACTTTAATTGAAGAGGTAATTGCTAAGAAGAGAAGAATGGGACTACTGCTTTTCTTGGGTATTACCTACTTAGTTGGCACATCTCCAAAATCAGCTGATGCAGAGATAAATCTGCATTTTTGGAGAAAGCTGTAGGTAATCCAAATCATATACTTGGCTATGCACTCCCACTCCACTCAAATTGCTTTCTGAAGTGATGAACACACAAGGAACTTGAATACACTGTGGAGGAATAAATGCTACAATAATTTAAAGGGGGAAGAGAACCCACGAAGCATGCTGAGCTGCTATTTTCCAACTTGTGAGTTGGATATTCTTTTTTCCTGAAACTGTTGCATTGGGTTCCTCTCTTACATTCCTTTCTCTGCCTGTTGAAGGATAAAATGAGCCCTGGTGAAAAGATAAGTCTATGGCTTGAAGTCCTATTCTATGAATTGAAGTGGGTCTTAATTTCTGCTCAGACTTTTTGGCAGCTGTCTCCCAGATGAATTTAATTCATTAAGAAAATATAGCTTTATTTCTTTGTTTGATGCATATTAAGTTTGGGTAATATTCAGTCCCAACTAATGTTTAGCTCAATGAAGAAAAGTTTTGTTTTTCATTAACGCCCACATCTTAATCAGTATCTGTGGATATATCATATTTTATTGCTTCTACAGCTTCATTTTATCCCACCCCTATTAGATGCATGATTTTGCCATTTTCTTGTTAAGTTCTTGTTTTTCTACCAAGCACTGTGGTGTATGCATGTGACATAGCATGATGGAGTTGCCAGGCACAGTCTCATGGGCAAAAAATCCCCCACAATTCCCTGCCTTTCTGTTAATGAGTATGATGCCTTTCAGACAGATCTTTATTTTCTTCTAAATTTTTCCTTGAGTAACCTTTATAGACAGTGAAGAAAATTCTTGTTCATACCAGGATTAGTGTGAGACAGGCAGAAAATTCCAAGTAGGCATGAGGTACTATCTGCCATCAGTGGGCCAAGGACACTCTGCTCAAAAGCACACAACCTCGCACCGATACTCAAATATTGTTTCTGTTTCTTCGTAATTGTCTAGTCCAGAATTTACTTCCCAACATTTCGAGGTCAAAAAGTAGAATGTAGTTTGTAGCCAAAACCCAAACTGAGGAAAAACAAAGGGTCTTTTGTCCAGGAAACAAGAAATGCTGCATATTTCCTTCCCTAAGTATAATTAATTATCTCTCTGACCCTAGCTGCATGATCGTTTGTATGTGGTATAAATAGTATATTCCAACAGAAGTGGTGAGATGCTGACTTTTTGGGGAATGTAGGTAGGCAAGCCTCTAAGACCGACACGAGGGACATTTGAGCAGTGTGGACAAAGGCCCGCTCTCAAAATTCGTGCTAGCAGCCTTCTCATCTGCAGAAGCTTGGGTTTTTCCAAAGCAGGTTTTGAAATGTGTTATTACAGTAAATGCAGGGCTCTAACAGTGGTGCTGAGCTGATAATCCTGGAAGCCAAAGCTCTCAGCTTACCCAAAAAACCTAGCATGGGGCAAGCAGCAGAAGTGGATGTTTCCCCACCTTGGCCCCTTCCCCAGAGGGGAGAGCATCGCTGTGTCCCTGTTCCCAGCGGGTTCTTTGCCTGCCAATCTGCTTGTAATAGAGTATTGACTCACTGCCACTTGAAATATCTTGCATACTGATGTTGCCCAGAACCCAAAGTGTACTACCTCTGCATTAATTGAAATGTAGCTTTCAGCAGCCTTTATAAACGTGCTCGACTGTAGTGTGAAAGCATTTGTTTCCAGCGGAGATCCTGATAACTAGTGAGATTCAGGAGTGGTGACTGACCTTTGATCATCGGCTTTCAGCTTGGCTTGCTGCCTTGCTGGGAGGAGGAAGGCAAAGTTCTTCCTTATAAAAGCCAACTTCGTGTCAGTGTCTTCTGTTAACATTCAGTTTGTTTAGGTAAAAACACAGAGCTTTGAAGGTCCCTTTGTACTGAATTGCTTGGCTACGTTTCCCAATGATACTCACAGCTCCGAAGTTATGTCTTCATATTTAATCTGTACGTGACTCCCATTTTGATGGATAATGCAGCTGCTGCGTTTCCAGGCTTTGCCCGTCTCCTAACTTTCCCCTCATTTCACCTCAAAACTCCCTTGGGATTTTCCTCAAGGCTGCCAAAGCCAACTTCGCCTCTTCCTTGGCACCTCCTTAACCCCACTTTTTAGGGACAAAACCTCTTCTTGGAACCTGCCCAAGGGCTGCAGAGGGAGCAGCTCTGCAGGCTGCTCTGGGCTTTTGCTGTCATCCAACTTCTGGGAGAACCAGGGCTCTTATGCTCACAGCTCCTTCAGGGTTCGTTCCTGTTCCTTCTCCCCAGGCTGCTTTTTCTGATCGTTCTTCATGGCAGGAGGGTCAACTGACACCTGTTCGAATCGAGGTTTTAGGTTGCCATCTGCTATATGACCTGGTTCATCCTGTGACTTTGGAGTAATTTATGCAATCTGAGCTTGAGGCCATGCTTTTCTCTGAAATTACTCTGATTTACTCTGACTACACGAAAGCCCTTTAGCCTATGTTACTGGTAATGTAGTTCATTACCAGTGGGAACAATAGCAGATAAGTATCTTTGGCTTCCACCACACCCAAAACCAAAACGAAAGATTACTAGCACCTGGCAAGGGAAGCTTAAAAAACAGAAATGCAGAAAGGGGAGCAAAGAAGTCACAATGTTTAAAAGAAACAGATGTAAGTTGAGCACATAAAACAAATGTATCTGAGGACAAAAGCTAAATCTGCAATCACAGCTGCCCACTTCGAACAGTGTTTTTTCATGGTGTGCTGCACCATTACACTGTAGGTTAAATAACCACAACGTAAGGTCAATGGGGCATTCAGGCATGTGCTAATTTCACACTATGCTGTTGTTAATAGGCAGGATTTAGTGGAAATTACTCTTTGTTGGTATCTAGTCTTCTAAACAAGTTTTAGACCATTTTGATCTGCCTTGTTAAAGGATCAGTTCATTGTTTCTGGCAATTTTCTTGTTGGAAAATTAGTCCATCTTTAAATGCTGAGAGATGTGTGCTGTTATCTCCGTCGGTGTTCTCCTCCTCTGCTTTAGTTTCATGCTTTCTGGTATTTGACAAGGTCCATAAAAGTAGACATGCAGAAGAGGGGGAAGGAGTAAATCTGTGAGTGGGTTGAACTCAGTTCTGGGATGAGTTTAGAAATGTAACTGTTTTCCATTCTTGCGAATATTTTTGTTGTCACCGTTAATGGTATATTTTGAATCTGCTTAGTTGTAACAGGTCACAAAGCCACTTTATGTTTTGCCCAAGCCATTGATTGTTTGGAAACCCGTGTTGGTGTCTTCAATCGATTCATCATATATCACTGTTGTACGGTTTCCTAGAGAACACCAAATTTTGATCTGGTGTGAACTGATGCAATTCTAGTGGCTTTAGCACTGCTGCTAGATCATTATAGTAGCATACTTAAAGGACAGCTTTCACTGGACTTATGAGAAGAGGCTTATAAAGGCCACCTGCCTGGGAATTTCACTGCCTTTGTGGTCCTCTGGATTTTGCAACCTGCTTTGGTTATTAGTATTCCTATTAACAATCTACTTGAATGTGCATTAGGAAACATTAGTGAGCACCTTAAACATATGCCTATTGTTAAGCTCTGGAGACTTGATGTGCCACAGCAATCACAACTAAGCTGTGAAGCCAGGAGGGCCCGATTCTCAGAAAAATAAAAAGAAAATTGAAGATCATTCAAATTCTGGATTTAGTAGCATGTAAGTAATAGGTCAGTGTGCCTTTCAGAATCTGGACGGCATTTTTGTGTGTTCTAGTGAATTCACACTTTAAACCTGGGCTCAAAGTGACATCACTCAGCAGTCCACAAGGTTCCTCTATTGGGCTGAAACCCAGCCACACACCATTCTTGCCTAAGTGGAGTTTCTGAGTGGGGGCTGGGGTCTGGCCTGGGTTATGATGGCTTAAGTTATGGTGAAGACCATGTGGGCCTAGACTGGCAACCTCTTCTTTTTCAGTAGGTAAGCACATTTTGAAGGTCCGCGGCAAGAGAGCATTTAACAAGCCTCTGCTGGAATGAGCACCAACAGATTGTAAATTGCCAAGTGCAGTGTAATTGAATCTGATGTCTGGCTTTTACAGACTGTGGTAATTGGACATTGCTTTTCTTTTAAATATATGCCATTCCTAGGATGGCTCCTTCTTGAAACTGTGATCTGATGATTTTTAAAGACATAATAATGTGAAGTAAGAAGTAGTGTACAGTCCCCTCGGTACTGGTGGAGAACAGCAAAGTGGAGACTTTGGGACACTTCCTGCTGTGTCATTGGTATTAAACTAAGTCCTACACAGTAATTAACAGCTTAGCAAATACGAACTCAGTCTTTGAATAGCCACGGCCTGGAGCCCAAACATCAGTGCTCTGTTCCAGGTCAGACCTGATGACCTGCAGAAGGGCTGAGTGGAAGCCGTCTCACGTCACACTGGGCAGCAGGACACAGGGGTGGCTGCCAGTGTCCCCCCAGCCAGCCCGGCAGGCCCACGATGGCCCGGCTCTTGCTCACGCCTCTTCAGTCACAGCCTTTGTCTGAATGCAGCCCTGCCTGGTGGCTAAGCAGTTCTGCATATAATGCAGGGGGTTTAAAAAAATTGTTCTTCAGCCATGGAGATACAATGATTTCACATTTTTTTGTTCCTATGTGTCTAGGAGATCTAATGGTAAGGTTTGAACTTAGGGAAACAAAGTAAAATGGATGAAGTCTAGACATGAACACTGTTTTTTGTAATGTTGCAGACTTGCTGATTATGGCACATCTCTTTCTCCTCCTATATCCCTCTTCTGTCTCAATGTCTTTTTTTTTTTTTGACATGCAATGACAGCTACATTAGTTGCCTAGGTACTCATTAAAGATTGTGCAGAAAGCCACAAACAGATGCAAGGCCTGGGACCTTTAGTGGAGAACCTTGGAGCTCTACCTATTTAGCTTCATCAGGAAGGTTAAGAGTTGATTTGCTTACTATAAAGTACTCTCATGCTAAAGACTGTATTGTTCACCAAAAAGTGTTTGAAAAGCTCAAGGGGACGTGTAGAGATTGGTGAAGAATGTCTCAGCCAACCTGAGGCTAACCAAACTCAAAGTAGAAATTCGGCTTGTACTTTGAAAGGTTGCTGTATTGCTGAGAAAACCCTTTAGAGCAGTGACCCTTCATTTCATCTTGTTTAGGACAAAACTGAATAACCTCACAGAAGACTCATTTTAGCCAGATATTTGGTTAAACAGATGGTTATTTGGTTCTATATGGAGTTACTGAGTGAAATTAAAA
This sequence comes from Pampusana beccarii, assembly GCA_013399365.1. Classification (NCBI taxonomy): domain Eukaryota; kingdom Metazoa; phylum Chordata; class Aves; order Columbiformes; family Columbidae; genus Pampusana; species Pampusana beccarii. The sequence continues at coordinate 292,721 of VWYH01003309.1, read as the reverse complement.
GGGTGGTGATGCACAGGAGATTAGAACAGGTGATTTAAATGGTCTTTTCTTGCCTTAAACTCTGTGAGTCTATAACAGACTAAATTCTTACCTGCACGTGCCAGACGAACGGATACTCAAAATTGTGCCTAGGTCTAAGCCAACAGCCGTGAATTATAGAAAATTCAGAATATGACAGAGGGTAGGATCTTCTGTGGACCTTTCCACACATTTATTTACCCTTTCTATGGGGGAAAGAAACATTCCCAGTACTCTTAGACAACACTACAGGCAGAAGCTGACTATGACCTTCTCCTTGCCCTTAAAACCGTCATTTTGTTGTCATCTTTGTTGATGAGGAGGACATACCACCACTTCTGCTGTCATGCAGAGTGAGTTGTAGGAAACATCCTGATGATCAGGTGCTTTGGAGAGTTGTCATGGGAGAGGCTGACCAGCACCTCCTGTTCCAAAGGCTGAGTCTCTTTTGTAGTTTCCAAGTAGTTCAAAGCTGCCATCCACCTGCTCTGTCTGCCAGTCAAGACGATCATGTTCTCAACTTTCTGTACATGAGCATTTGAAGACAATTATTATCTGCAATTGCACGCTGCCAAGAAGTGGTTACAAGTTTGGTTTCAGTTTCACATTTCTTATTTGCTGTAGCTATTTGGACTGGCCGTAGCATTTTGCTCAATGTTTTTCCTTCATGAAATCCATCTGCTTGTATCTTCTCATTTAAAAAAAAAACGTATTTTGCATGCAAGTTCCCCAAATAGCCAATGCTTCCCCAGCTTCCACCTTTTTAAGGAAATACAGCTTGAGTAGCCACATGTGCTGAGCAGTGGTGTTTTGGAAGAGTGGGAATGTATTATTGGGTCATAGGGAAGGAGATGGGATTAGGTATGTTTTGCCTGTTGCTCCCATTATTTCAGTCAGACTTCAGTGTGAAGACCTCTAGCAGTCGGGTGACTTCAGCGGGGCACTTGAAATTAGACACCGCTTTTAAATTGAGGTCTTAATAAACACTGTATAAATAACATTAGTATGAGGGATTAAAGGAAGAGCCTTGAAGGAATTTAAGGGCATGGGGTTGATGGTTCTCCTTACGACACTCCTTCAAACCTGTGTCCAAACCCCAGTGTTTGCCCTGCAGTATTCCTTACTCTGCCGTGCCAAGGCACTTGTCTGATTTGGAAGCGGTAACAGTTTCACATATGTACCATATTTTAAGAATGATTGATTGGCTTCAAGGAATCAAGAGTTTTAGTTACACCTAGGTAACTCTGCTAATAAATATACTTAGCACTAACCTCTTTGCGGCTACTCAGAAATACCTGCACACACACTCCGGAGGATTCCCTATGCTTTCACCTCATTTTTTCCATGCTAATGTCAGAGCTGGCATCCTTTGTTCCCTGGTAAAGGCAGAAGTGGCATTGTTCCTCTCTTTCTAGGACACGGTGTGCTGCCTGTACATTGCTCCCTCAGAATTCACAGCTGGGCTTCACCGAGAAGGTACTGACAGAAATTACTTAATTTTGTATTTTGAAGGTTCCCTATGGTCATATAAAATAGATTGCATTTAAAAATGTCTTTCTTATTCATTTTTTTTGTTAACATTTAAGCCTCAATGTTGTGCTGAATGTACTTGAATAGAGCATACCCTTTCAACTTTTGGGTTCAAAATCTTAAACTAGATCTGTTTAATAAATGTTCACTGAGCATGTTCTTTGCTGCTCCTGCGGCAGTGCAGTGTTGTGGTGTTTCCACAGAAAGGCACACTGCAAGCTGTTTGGACCTGAGAAGTGGTTAGCAATGTATGGAACACAAGTCGGGGGCTCTGCTGTGAATTCCTCTACAAATCTGTTATGTGATCCTGAGGAAGTCGCGTTCCTGCCCATTTCTGCTTCTTCGCCGTGTCTGACAGTACTTAACATGTTTCCTTTGAAAGGTAGTAAATATAGCACTTTAGGGTCGCAAACTAAATTTTTCAATTCTTTTTACACTGATGCCATTCCAGTTAGGTTACATAAGGCAAATGAAGAAGAACTTGGTCTTCACTAGTTGCAATCACAAATCCTAAGCCAGAATTTCAAGGGTATTATCTCCTCCATAAACAAGCCACAGACATGTAACCTCGTGAGGGTATTTGCTGGACAGCGTGGCTTTGAAAATCCAGCTCACTGTGTGCAGGCATTCTGTACAATATGTCTTGTTCAAGAGTATCGAGCAGATTCAAATTGACAATTACAAATTCCCAGGAGAATACAAAGTGTTGCATCTTACAGAAATTTAAAAAAAAAAAAAAAAAAAACCCCATACCACAGAACTCCCATATCTGATACCACACACTGAATTATTTCTTAGTGGGCTATTGACCAATTCTGCTTAGCAAGTTAATTTTAAAGTACTGTTTATTGATACCTTCCATTTGTCTCCACGGTGGGAGGTAATAGTTTCATTTTGACTGACTACCTCATACACCTTGTGCTGCAAAGCCATAATTATTCAAGATGATAAAATTCCTCTTGAAAAATTCCACTGAGTCCAACTTTAACAATCACACATCAAATGATTTACACATGCAAAAGTCTGCATTTAGTCAAGTTTAATTACAGAAACTATTTAAGTGCTAAGACCTCCCCAAGACCAATCTTTCCTAATAATATACAAAGTTTCTGCTCAGTATCTATGCACTATGTGTGTGTGTACATGTACATATTTACATAATGTGTCAATGCAAAGCCCCATCTTCATTGTAAATATGACATTGAAATACTGCCACCAGCATACCAGTGCACGTGTATGGTAGGAGGCTGTGCAGTGAAGGCACTGCGTTCATAGCTGCCTTAGCTTTCCATGTAAATCTGAGGGGATATCCACTGTATAAGTCTGTAACTAGAAAAACTATGCAGGCTGTACCGCTGATAGCAGAAAGAGCTTCATCTACAAAATGTATTTTACAGAGATTTCCACGGGGAAGGAAGCATCTGAACAGCTTAATACCTCTGGAATCAAATATATGGCAATTCTGAGATTTTTCAAGCACTGCTGTCTCCGTTTCCTTATGAAAATGTAGCTGGATGGTGCCTGTGCCCACTTCTCAGACAAACAGCTATTCTGTTGAGCATTGCTGATTATCCAGATGAGATCCAAAAGAAGAGCTCCCACTTTGCTGGGCTCTGCCGTGCCACAGCCAGGGATGGACTCTTCTGGCTGTGGTATCTTCTGTCTGCGGATCGATGCTGTTCCACTAAGCAAAAAGAAATACAATATTCATGGGAAGAAAGAGAGAAAGCAAGGAGCTATGTCTCTATTTCTCAATGGTGCTAGCAGGCAAGCAGGAATGCAGGCACCTGGATTTTGGTCTGTACTCTCCTTTTCAATATGCTACACATGGCCCAGCAGCTAACAGAGAAAAGGAAATCTCTTTTCAGATATCAGATCCCATATTTAGAAATTATCATCAAGTCCTGTTTCTGTGCCAAGCAGCTCCTGGCTAGCTGAAGCAGCTCTCTCGCTACTCCCACCTGTGGATCTTGCATTATGAAACAAGGTACAGATTTCTTTAAAGGTCTCTTTAAATTAAAAAGCAATCTGCTGGGTCTCCTAGAAAGATTTTGGTAGGTCAAATGTAATTTTCCATGTAGGATTTGGCCAAGACACATAAACTACTGTCTGCAAAGTAGTGAAAGCTTTGGGGCCTTAAAATGACAATTAAGTAGTATTTATAAACCTCTATTTTTGTCTCAGAAAAATATCTGTGCATGCTGCTGCTGCTGCCATCGTTTTGCAGCATTGCTAAGCACTGTCTCTGAAATTTTACTGTTGCATCATCTCAACTCAGCTGCAACTGCAGATTAAATAAGAAGGAAAGCAAAGCTTCCTCTATGTTTTCTGCAGCTCATATACTATAAGCATTACAAGGATAAAATAAACGTGGGGGAGTGGAAGGGTGTCAGCAATAAGTACAGCTGTAAGCCTGTTTTCTTTGTGCATTTTAATAGAGATCTCCCACTACGCTGAAGCCTGTACGTGGCTTAGTAACAGCCTTCTCTGCGTTGCCCTAGCCACGACTCGTCATTTGCTGCACATCCAGTACCGAAGGCTGGACCCTGCTTCATTACACAGCGTCTTAACCTTGGTTTGCCCTTCTCCCCGACAACAGCTGCTTTGTTTCCTTTCGCCAACAGTCGGACATCACAAATTCCTTCTCTCTAAAGCCATTAAAACAGAACCAGTACCACCCCAAGTGGTTTCAGAACTATCTGATTTAGATGCTGGAGTCTGCTGCAAGGCCAAAAATAACTCCCCATTTCTTTCTCCTTCATTGGTGAAAGTACGAGAGAAAGTGGCCAATGACAGACACACACATCCCCCATAGGCATCGGAGACAAATCTATTTCGTGGCAGGAAAAAAAAATAATGCTCTTGAAAAATGTTTCTTTGCTCGGGCCAATAGATACAGAACTGCTGCATGCAATTTTCCTGAACCGATGCTATCACTTGAATGGCTCATGGACTACATAAAATGCATTACATAATTATATTTTTAAACACTGTCCCCAGCTGTGCCGATGCACATAAAAGCTGTGTTTACAATGGACTCTGCACATGTAATTATTTTGTGGCACTAGCTCTGTGCATTTCTTGATGGATGCTCCGTGGTGCATAAAATTGTAGCTTTTTATCGTAGATTCTTGAATATATTCTTCGGCTGTTTGAGCTTTAAATACTCTGTTGTCCATGCATGGGTGAACAGGACTGATGCCTGGAAGGGCTGAATTATAGCATCCGAGGGAACACCTTTAAGTCCTCTGGGAGCAGCAGAGGGGGATGATGATGAGTGTTGAAGTCAAGGCACCTGGGTCACGGGAAGCCCTGAGCAGCAGTGCTGGCTGCTCCTGCATGAGAGGTTTGCTGTGCTGCTCCTCAGGCTGGAGTAACATCTCCACTCCTCTTTGCCCTGCACATGTTCATCCCAGACTAATTAACACCGCGTGGAGCCAGCAGCTTCACAGCACGGGGAGGCTGGGCAATGCCTTGTGCCTGTGCGGGAGCGAAGGGGCTGGGGGCTGCTAGTGCAGAGTTGAACAGAACATGGCCCAGATTGTCAGGATCAAAGAGCAGCTTTGATTTATTTTCCGTTCCATTTGTATACAGCGAGCGAGCTCCCAGCATTTCACTGTGAGCTCTACCTTGTCTGTTCTCCATCCAGTTGTGGAACACCTGACATTTCTTTATGCGAGCACAGTAGTTGATGTGCAGGATGCAGCGAAGGGGACAGTGGGATATTTATCTTAGAACTGTTCCAGTACTCTTGAGTATTAATATCACTGTGAAAACTGAGATGCTGGGAGGATTGGTATATAACACAGTCCAAGAGTTTTGCCTGCCAAGCAATAACACTTGGAAATAAAGACAAAAAGTAATACAGTAACCTGAACAACAGCCTCAAAAGCATTACAGGTAGCTACCTTTTTTCTTTTATTTTTTTTTTTATTGTGGCTGCAAAGAACTGGCAGACTTTTATTGTCAATAAGCAAAATGGTTTGGCATTTTACTTCTCATCCCTGGCTAGCCTTAGATATGAGACTCCTCAAAGGAAATGCGGATTTTGTTGTGAGCCAGTTTTCAAGTGGCAGGTGTTTGGTTGGAAGTCAGGTCTGCTTTCTGGTAGTAGATAGCTTGAATTCCTTTGTTATCATTCCTTGCCCTTTTCAGTCCTGTGTTTGGTCATGGAAGCTGGAAGCCTGTGCTTCCCAAAGGACAGTTGCACCGTGTAAAGTAGTAATTGGTCTGATGCCAATACTGACCGAATTATTTCACAGCAAATGGTCCGACTGTTGGTAAACTGAGTTTTCCACCCTCGCATGAATATAGTCTTCTCCCATCATGGAAACTGTTCAGCTATGAATGTCCTTAGCATTCCCTCTGTTTGGCATGTGAAGTTTACATACCAGCTTCCGGGCTGTTGATGCATTTTGCACCAAAGGGTCAGGCGATGGAAGAACAATCTTTGGAGTGGAAAAAATGTGGAACTGCAGAAGTTTATTGTGTGTTCATTTGCATAGTCTGCCTTTCACATAAACCTTATCCCTACAAGTATACTGGTACTTGAAAAAGAGTCCTTGGATAACCTGCACAGAAGCTGAACCACTAGAGGTGCTACTTCAGAAAAGCAGATGAAGGTACCAAACTCAGTGCAGCGAAACACTTCTCAGGTAAGCACCCCCTTGTATTGTTCATATATGTGTCCATCCTGTTTCTGGATCACAAGTGGTTGTTATTTTATTAGAGATAGCATGGCTTGTATATATGAAAAAAATGTACATTTTTAAATTTGGTAAGATCTACTTCTCATTCAAAGGGCTTATTTCCTTCTACTCCCTTACTCTAAAGAGCCTTGCTGAGAGTCTGTCAGCCATCTAGGACAAAATATGCTTTGCGAATATGTGGCCATCTTATAAAAATCAGCATAATTCCATATGCTTTGATAGAGCTATGACTTAAGCCATTGAAGCATCTCACTCCTTGGTATTTTACGTAACATAGATAAACCTCAAAATTTGTCATCAGAGAATAAATATTTCTAGGGATAACACGCTTGCATCTTTACTCTCCTGTTGTTAGTTGCCATACCTTGCTGCAGACACTTGTGCAAGACCTTTGTGTTTATCTTTTTGGTACCTGGAGATAAAAGTTGCCTGTCTTTTGCGAAATGTTAGTGTTGCCTACACACAGGAGTAAGAATCCACACTGAAGTTAGTGCAAAGTTTGTAGTTTAACAGGAACAAAACAGTTCTCTTATGACCACTGTTTGAACCCTGACCCTTGCTTTTTTGTGTCTTGAAGTCACCAGAAGCTTCTCTTTCCAAAAGCAAAATAATGCTTTGAGAAGTTAAAGTTCAGTGTAAATGATGTCATGACTACAGGGGTTGAGGTGTGATCTTTGTTGCAGTAAGTCCCTCTTGGAAATGTCCGATAAAGCCAGAAAGAAGCTGGAACTTATTTTACAGATTTTTTGAGAACTATAATTCTATTCTTGCTATATTATTATCTGTGAGAAGCTCTTTCTTTTTTAATTCCATAAAGATCTATCACTATATTATCTGAGCAGCTAAGTACTCAGATTATGTAAGTTGAACATAATAGGATGTCTGTAAAACTTTGCTGCTTACAGCCTTGGAAATTTCTACATCGCTCTTCTACAGTGACTCAGCTGCAGATCTCCCATATGATCTAGGAGAATGCGTGGTGGGGTGGGATTTCCACCCTTTGAAGAAGTGTAGCACGGTCCTCAGGTTACAACCTCAGCTGCAGCCTTGCTCTCCTCCCGCATCCCCTGGACTTCTCTGGGCAATCTAACTGTTGATCCACGGATGCTCACTTTAGTTCCTGTCACATATTTCGGTCCTGTCCTTCCAGGAATGTTTACTTTGTTTTCAAAGCAATCCACCTTTTCATTTGCACAGCAGGAAAATTTGTGTATTGCGTCAAATAGCAACCTCAACGTGTACTTTTGCAGTCTGTTTCTTCTAAGAGGATATTTTTGGCCCATAAGTGATGTTTTAAGAATAATTCTACCAGTACTATTTTTATGATATGTATAGCTTCATGGTGCATTACTAACCATATGGCCAAGCACAGTACATGAAGCTACATGGCAAGGTTTACTGCCCAGCAGGAATGAGAAGCATGTATTTTGGATAGATCTGCATTGAAGAAAAAAAAAGCATTCAAATTCAAAGGTATAGGACCTTTATTTCTTCTCTTGGTTTTGAATGAGGTTCAGCATCATCTCCCTTGGAAACTCACTGCAATAATGTGGGCTCAGAGCAGCTGTTTTTGCTTTGCCTTGCTGATGACAGGAGATAAATTGCAGAGGAGTAAATTCCGCCTGGCTGCTACAGGTTGCACCACACAACTACTGGTAGGTCTCTGAGATGTGTTATTGATAGCTAGATTTTATTTTGGGAAGGGTAAGAGCTCATGAAACAGGATGGCTCAAGGAATGACTAATGAACGCTTTAGGATGAAATTTATGTCTAAGCCATGTCAACTGTGACCAAAAATTATCGTTGGGGGGCTATTTGACAGTCTAGGGTGAGTGAGCAGATGCCCTGAGTCCAAGTTGTTGTAGAGATGTGTCTTGAATGTAAAATCCACTGACTCCATTTGTATCAATTAATGTCAGTGGGGAAAACCACAAATGGTGATGTGGCATGGTGGTGAGCTCTTACCCCTCAAGTGGCTTCTCCCATTTAGAGCTGGGCCATTTGATGAGGCAGATGATATTGCCGTTACTTTGTGTTTTTCTCTCCTGTAGATAAATCATTCCAGTCAGATGTATACACACAGCTGTGTTTTGTGTGTTAATGCAGAAACGCAGACTCTCCAGTCCTCTCAGGAACAGTCCCAGCTACTCAACTGGGACTACATTATCGATACAGGCATCATAATATTTAGGTGGACTTCCTATGCAAATGTCATGGAGTGTCCCCTTGCGTGACTCTAATATACAGCTCTACCAAAATATCCTTCTTTAGCTCCTCGATCCAGGTCCCTGGCATTTACAATGCTTCACGGGTATCTTTGCTTTTCTTATGACACCAGTAGCTCCTGTATAATCCCAGATCATTAGTTACGCACCTAAGTCAATGTGGAGGTTTCATGTGGAGTATTGACTCGGTAGCACTCAGTAAAATTACCTGCTGCCTCTCTATGCCAATGATCACATCCTGCTTTCTGTAAAGCAATGTCAAATTTCCCCATTTCTGCCATAAAGCATTATTTCCCCTGAAGAAGAACAAACCCCACCTTTTGGGCACCGTTGCAAACGAGGCAAGATGTGCTCAAGGTGCAGGGGGTGCAAAGGGGACGTTTGTCAGTTTTGCTCTGGGCAGTCAGGAGACAAGGTGGGAATTGGGCAAGTCAGAGCTTTAGCCCTGGCTCCGATAGTGATTTTCTGTGTGGTCTTTTGTAAGCTCTCTCATATTTCCACCTCATTTTGCCCAAACCTAAGATGGAGCCCAAAATCATCACTTCTCTAACACCTCCCCCTCCCCACACACACGGAGTTGTGAGAAGGTTTAATGTTTATCTCAGAGGCTTTGAACAGTATCATACATCCAGGGAATGTATATGGGCATTCAGACCCCAGAATGAGCTTTATAAAGTCATCAGTAAAGGAAATGGCATTTATATTAATCATAAATTTGGGATTGGAACAGAATACATGGTTAACAAACCTGCAAAACAAGCTTCGTTCCACCGGCTTGAGCTGCTTTATAGTTCTATTTGTGTACATGGAAGTGATGTTCAGCCTTTAAATGAGTCACAGGACTAGAAGAACAAAAATATTTGATGGTAACATATAGCAGCAAAACAATTACTCTTTTCTTTCTGACAAGCATGATAACCTGAATAGCAAGTTAGAGCTAGAGGTCTAAGCTGGTAGGTTTTTTTCCATGTATCAGGGATTTTAGATCTGCTTGCAAGACAGAGAAACAGAACTGAAATGTCGTAACAGTAAAAAGACAGCACTAGATCAAACAATAAAATCAAGCATGCCCATTAGGATACAAGTATTTACACTCATGAAGGCTCCCCTGGTCAGTGAGTCCGTGCCGTATTCTCACATAGCACAGCCTTGTCTCGCAGCTTCCTGTACCTTTATCCAGAGGAGACTCCTTTCCACCCTGCTTGCTGCATTGCACCACTGATTTAGTGAAGACATCATCCTCATAAGGATGCTCTTCTAACTCACCTCTGAAATCCGCTTGCTTTTCTCCTCTGACAATTGGGTTTAAATGTGCTGCAGCAAAGTACTCTCATCCTTAGCAGTTATATGGCTTTTTAAGTGATAAACTGCATTAGCAAATTCCTTATTAGATAATCTATCAAATGAGGTCATACATAATTTTAGCAGTCTCATCTTGATTTATAGCATGATCGCAGCAAATTACGCATACACAAACCAGCATGCTGACTGTCAAAGTCAGGTATTTTAACCCTGCTAAAAAAGCTATTTCCAGGTCAGCCCAGTGGCCTACTGGTAGTACTCTGCATCTCCATAGCTTGCCCAGTTTGAATGACAGCCCTCAAGCTCACCCCTTACTTTTTATTAGGACTGACGAGAGTTCAAGGTGGCAGTTTAAATCCTTGCTTCGTCCCTCCTAAAAACAGTCTTTAAGGGTGTTTATTCTGACAGGTTTTCCACACTCCCCTTAAGTAGGGACATAGGCTCCCTGAAAGGGTAAGCTGAGGTACAGGGAAACTGGGTCTGCGGGGTGCTGATCTGCTCCCTGCCTCCCTTCTGCGTTCCCAAGGGAATGAACAGTGAGTTGGAGTGATTCATCAGGCAGCGTTGCCCACGACCGTCACAGCGTCTGCTTCCCGGTCCGGGCAGCTCGGGCTGGGAGAGGCTCGGCCGCCTGCACCCACAGGCACGGGAGGAGGCAGCTCTCCATCTCCTACGGCCATCTGCAGCGGGAAGCTGTGCCACCTGCCTCCCTACGAGCAGAAGCGACGAAATTCAAGGGAAATGGGAGGGAGCTTCAGGAACAAACGCCGATTTTGAACTGCACTTCGCTACTGCTGTTGCACTTCTGCCCACTGCAACCTGCATCTAGACCCTGCGCTGCGAGTAAGGGGGGCACATGATTCCACAAGAGACATGATTCCTACCTAGTCTTGCCTTCTCCTTCACCTGCTCTCACCTCACATTGGTATTTCTAGGTATTTCTAGGGTGTGAAGGGGTCATCTGTATGTCTCTGAATTCAAGTTATGTCTCTCCCACTGGACTTAAGACCAAACCTTGTCCATGAAGGACAAAGCAGGATGGATTAAGATGTGTTCCTCAGCATCCCAGGTATCTACCCCTAAACTGTAAAACAAAAATTAATGAAAATTGGAATAAAAATTACCCCAGGTGATATGAGATTGTAGAGGCTAAACTATCTCCACATGAAAACTTCTTGAAACGCTTACTACAAAGGTCTCCGCATTGTCTTTGCAAGAATATTCCTGGAGTGAGAGGCTGGAAGAAATCAAAGTCATTTATCAAAATGAGTAAGCAAAGGGCATGCTCGCAGTGGATGGCACTGATATTTTGCACACCCTACAGTAATTTTGCCTAATCCTACTGAATGACTTTTCCATGCATATATACATATGTATGCCTATCTGTCATGAGTAAAATCTATTGTATTCTCAGTTGACAAACTGTGTGCGGTAGATTGCAGCAGGGCTTGAGGAAAGAAACTCATGACCCAAACTAAGAGTAGGGCAAAGGACTTCCCTCTAGAGCCCATCAGCTGAAACAGCAACTGCACCTCCTCCCCACAGTGGTACCGACACTGGTCTGGGGTCCCTCTCGTCTACCCTCCTTTACCCCTGTCAGGAGTGGCTGAAGATGCAGCAGAGAGGATGACAAGAAGCGGTTTGTTTCTTTGCGGCACAAATATAGGGTGAAAAGTGGGTGAGGGAAGGAGCGCCTGGGTTGTGCCAGCCCCGCAATTAGGCCATGCCACAGGATGGAGAGGGGTGAGCGGGCAGGACTGGCGAGCTTGCTGCAGAAGGAGTGAAATGCCCCCCATGTGCCTGAGGATGTGTGCCGAGGGAGGGCGGGGGGCTCTGCAGACCCCCCTGCAGACCCTGCGGTGCCGCCATGCAAACAGCGGCCTCTCATCCGGGTCTGCACTGCAAGGGCAGATTCCTCAGTCCTCGAGCAGCACTGACCCAGACCGTACCTGGAAGCAGGGCAGAAAGTCTCCATCGGTGCAGCGGGCACCTGGTTCCCCAAAGGCCATGCCTGCTCTCCTCGCTGCTCTGGCCCCCAGACAGGGTCCCCCAGGTAGGCAGCGGAGGGGACACAGCCCCATCTCCCCGCTTTGCCTCTGTGGGGGCCTCTCAGAGAACAGCTGTCACACCCCCTGGGCTCCACGGGGTGATGGGGGCCCACGCAGGGTCCCCCAGCAGCAAGCAGCCCCAGGTTGGCCCCTCCTCTAGACCTGCCTCTGCAGAGGTGTTTGCAGCCATTGGCACGGGCGCTGCAGAGCCGGTTGCCTGGCAGCACGAACGCGTCCTCTTCCCCATGACAAACATCATCTCCATCGACCCAGACCACCTCCCGTTTCAAATGTCTGCCCAAGCTGGCGAGCCCAGCGAGGGAAGACACGAGCTGAGCAAGCCCCGTTTCATTCTTTGGGTGGTGCAGAGACCCTTGCACTAAGCTGCTGCCCCACAGGTGAATTCATACAGCACCGTAAATGCAATGCCGTTGTGCTTGGCAGTTCAGCCCAGATTAGCACCTAAGAGAACAAGCCCCCTTAAAGAAACATACGCTAGTTGGAATGCATGAATATTCAGCTTTCTGCAAAACTGTCAGAGGAAAAGTAATTGTCAAGCTATGCCCAAGGTCTGCTGCCTTCTTGTGCCTGGGTCTTCAGTTCCTGCTGAAAGCGTACTAATGTGTTCAATGTGCTGAAAGAAGGCAAAGCGTTGTATCTGACAGCACAGAGCTGCTCTGGGTCTCTGTGGCTCCTAAAGCGTGTGCAGCATGTTTATCTGCTCCCAGCTTGGCACTCGGCCTCCGAGCATGCCTCTGCACCCAGCCGCTGTGCTGTAGTAACTCAGCTGCTGAATACTGCAGCCATCACAGGATTATGAATTTGAGAGACGTAAAAAATACCAACTTCAGACATCCATCTTTCTGAAAAGAAATAAAACCCTTGAGTTGGGCACATTACCCACCAGCAGCCTACTGAAGAGAGCTGTCTTCTGCAGAGAGGTGGAGGACAGGAGGATGCCTGATGAGCGCAGCAAGGGTGAGGACACAGGCTAGGAATAGAAGGAGAAGACTAACTAGTAGCTACTGTGGCCTATCAGTCATTTTCTCAGCCTACTTTGAAACAGAAGATTTGTCCCAAGGAAGCTCAAGCAACATGAAAGCAGGCACACCAGGTGCAGAGGCAGCTCCCTGCTGACTGCGACTGCTTGACATGATGTGGGAATGGCATCACGCCATCAAGGAACTGCAGCTCCATCCTCTGCAACATCGGCATCAGCCCTCCCCACCTCGGGTGATGGTGATGTTTCCAGGGAGCCAACGCCAGGGTAAAAGCAGAGGGACAGATAGCAGCTACAGGGAGGCACCTGGCAGGGGAAAGTGCAGCTTGTCTGCTTTCAAGTGGGGAAGGAAATCTCTGGTGGGTGCTGCAGGAGAGGAGCTGTGGCACAGCGGGCAGGGATATAGCTGTTGCAGTTGGGAGGAGGGTGGGGAGGAAGGGCTGCTATTTAATTGCCAGCCCTCGTTCCATCACCAAATACAAGGACGAGCTGTCACTGGTGTGGAAGGTAGCAGATGGCCTAATTGTGAGATTCTCCCTTGCAAGAGCAAAATAATATACTGTTTTTAACATCTTTGCCTAGAGCCGAGTGCTAGCTTCAGATACTACCAAATACTGTACAGAGGCACTTTGTGCCAGAAATGTGCTCTAGTGATAATCAGGAGAAAACTGTGCTTGAAGTGACATTTAAAAAATCATTATTATGGCCCATTGCTGTTAGTCACACATCCCAAAAGCTGATCTGGCTAATAGAGCTTTCCAAAGCATCTTCTGCTCAACATATCATCTGGAAATTACGCCATCATTGTGTCGCTGTGTCTCACCTTGTAACCGCCAGGACACTGTCTATGTATGCACACCATTTTTCCCCTCTTCTTGGGGGAAAAGAATTCTCTCTGTCTTCTCATTTTTCTCATGCTGCTTCAGCTGGTTTCCTGCAGATTCTTGTCTCAGCCATTTTCTGGGGATCACAGGCCTTACTTTCCCCAGAGATGGCTATAAAGCATCACCACCTGTCCTTGTGCGAAGCCCCAGGCGGCGGCGGCAGCAGCAAGCAGCAGCACCACCACCACCACCACCAAGGTCCGAGCTACCCCATAACAGCAAAACACTCTGCAAAACGCCAGGCCTGCAGGCAGACAGCAAAGCTCGCCTGAGTCACACTGATATCAGGTGCTTGAAACTTTATATTGAAGGTGCAGGGTCGTTACTGGTGAGTCGTTATGGCAGGTGCATTTTGTCAGCTCCAGCTCTGACCTGACAACAGGGGAGAGGGCAGTGCCTCTCTAAGCTGGGCCAGGGAAAACTCTGGTAAGGACTTCTGTGAGAGATAATTTTTGACTAACCTGTAAATCTGCTTATTATTACTTATCAGTAAGTGCAAAACCCAGGCCAAGGATCAGCTTGTTCTGGAATCAAGTGAATGCTCCATTTCAGGGTAGCAGCCCTTTTCATGTTGATTTTTTTGCAGGCTGCTGGATATACTTTTAAGGACTTTGCCTGCTGTGTATGCCATGTGCTGTCTCTTCCTGCTAGCCCTCTAAACTTCATCATGTTGAGGTTTTTTGGTAAATAAAAGGGATTTAATGCATTTTCTGTACATTTTGTCTCCTAAAGTATTAGGATATATTACATCTTCTTTAAATCTACCTTTCCCTTACTGTCCATCTTCAAAAGACTCTTAAGCATGCAGTAGATACCAATGCTGCAGCAGTCTGTCCTCTCTCCTCTCCTTTTACTTTCTTCCCCCCAGTTTGCTCACAAGTCTGTTGCTAAAAATCCCACAGCTGTGGCACACCAGCCTATCTCTCTCAAATCCCACTGATTCCACTTCTCTCTCAGCCTCCAATTAAATCTCCCTACCTTCCCCTTCAAGGCCTTCTGTAATGTTACTTAGACCTCGTTCCTCCCACTCTTCCTCCTGCTTGTACCCCCCCAGTCATCCCTCCTTTTGCTCATTTTATCTCATTTTTGGATGGTTCAGTCTTGTGTTTTTTCTTCACGCTCCTCTGACACCTCAATCCATCTCCCGTTTTCTACTAGTCAAACATTTTTCCCCTTGTTCTGTCAACCCTACCTTAAATCCCTTTTTCTTCTTTGCTAGCGATAACACCCCGTGCGCACTCATGTGCAATTGCTGGAGCTGTTGTCGCATGTCGTTTTCCTGGAGTGGATGTTCTTCACACCAGGAATTTGTGATTCTCCTACAGTGCACATCCCATAGATACAAACACACAAGGGTCTTTTGAAGAACAGCGGTCACTGGTAAGTAACCATTCATTATTAATCCCGTTGCTTATGCAATATACAGAAAACTCTAAACTTTTCCTAGCTTGGTAATAAAAGGAATCTTTTCTATATTAATGTGAAGGCATATTTTGGATGTTCTAGCTAGGTAAATGTGTTAAAATGCATGTTGTTTAAACTTATAGCAGCTTAAACTTCCTGTAGGCAGCAAAACCATTTGATGAACATAAATAAGAAGCAGGCTATTAGAAGAGGTTTTGGGTCTCACTTTGCTGTATTGCCTTGCACTACCACATCATCACTGGCTGCGTTCAAGTTGCCTTTAACATCTTTACATTCCTGCACGTGACAAACAATAGAGACTAGTTCCCATACAGCGGAGGAAATATAGCAGCAAGTGTCTCATGTCCATTTCTCAACTGTCATCGAATAGCTTTTATTCATGGCATAGCGCAAGTGTCAGCCAACTGGCACAGGCAGCCTATATTAAAAATGTTGGGGATTATTCATGTCAACAGACACAAGGGAGCTTTACGCAGTCAGTGGATCTGCACTAGCAGTGGTATGAAAATGCAGCAGGTTCTGTAGAGTAATCTCAAATCTGAATAACTTCAGAAGGAGGCCAACAGTTGACTGTCACTTCCAAGTACAATTAAAAAAATGCATCTAGTGCAATTAGACGAGAACTTGGAATAGGTGGCAGGTTTAACAGTGTGGACAGATAGGAAAAGCTATACCGTAAGGATGTTGTGTAGAAAGACTAAAATTTTTATTTTATTATTATTTTTTTAAAATGCTCAGATTGGAGATGGTTTGCAGGTTGTGGGCTGGTGGTGGCTTCTCAAGTTTGCTTCTAATTACATAATTAGCTGATAGGTCCTTGGCCCGTTTGACTGCAGGTATTTACTGCACTATTTGGAATGATTTCCATTGGCAAGGTGATTTGTCTTTTATGGACAAGTTGTGATTTAGTAATGGATTAATTCTTTCTCCTTTTAAAAGATTAAAAAAAAATCCCTGTTTAACTGAGAATACCTTTTATTAAATTAGTGAGAACATTAATAGAAATAAGAAAAAAAAAGATGAACAAAAGAGGTAAAATTGCTTACCTTAAAAACATCAGGTAGAGGTGAAAAATTATGCAGGTTTCAGATGTCCCAGGTTAACTGATAAGGGCAATTCCTTGACCAGTTATTTCACTCCCACTGTCTTTGCAGAAGTGTATTATACTCTGTCATCTTGCATTTTTAATTGTTACTTTTAAAACATATGGCCTGCTTCTTTTCCCCCTCAATTATTTTCGACTAGTTTAATTCTCTGATCTTGGCAATGTTATCTGGATATGAAATCAGGAGCAATTTAAGTGGAAAATAAAAAATTATGACACTTGCAAGTTATCATGAATAAGGTGACCTGGTCTGCTCTGACACAGATCTATGTTCCACTTATGCTCTGGAAAACTCTGGATACTATATTTTCGTCAAAACCTAATTTCTGTACAACTGTGTGATGCAGAAGGAACCCAACCAGCAAACCTCTCAGATGTATCCCGTGGCATCTCCATGACAACATATAGATGCACAGTGTGCTATATGCATCGTTATCAGGAGACTAACTGCTCCTAGATTTTTCCCACGTCGAGCTGAAAGGCAGAGCGACCCACAGGGTGAGCTGGCTGCAGGGGGTGGTGCTGGGATTTAAATGTGGAAACCGCAGTTTGTGAGTCATGCAGGGTAAAGCAGAGGCAGGTGGAGCAGCCTCCCTGAAGAGGTGAGCCTGGCACACCAGCTTCCCTTGCTGCTGCTGGTCAGGAGAAGGAATGGGCACTGGCGGGTCTCCAACACGTCTGAAAAGTCATGCGGAGGACCTTTGCAGGGTTCTCAGAGTCTTCCTGAAAGGCCGTTAGTGTGACTTACCAGCAGAGTGAGATAAGAACGGAAGGTAATTTGGGTTAATGAGTTATCCTGAGAGGTGTTGGCTCGGTTTTGGTTTGCCTTTTTTTTTTTTTTCCTGCGCGCACAGAAGGAAGGGAGAGCGAACCTGTCCTCTCTCCTCAGTGGAGAACTCTGAACTCTGCAGCAAGGTGCAAGACGTTCACTCTCCACTCCCTGGCAGCGTGTAGGAAACCAGGCACATGCAGCCAAGGATTTTTCCAGATGGATGATCCATTCCTCACTGGCAAAGGATAAGATGAGGACCAAGAAAAGGAACCTGTCGCTGACCCTGTGTTTGTGTGTGTGGTTATCTTCCTTTTGGTAGTAACCAGTGTTTATTGCATTGGATTTCACAGCTACCTAAGTTTCATGTTCAATCAAACAATAAATGTTGCCATGTCATTTACTTGCTTCCCAGAGCAATTAGGAGCAGGACCTTGGGTCAACGAACAGTCCCCTGGAGTCAGGAGACTGGCTCTTCAGACCCCCTACAGCTGCAAATGCCGTGCCAGCTCTGCCTTAGGCACTGGTGCTGCGGTGCACCAGCTCCCTGAAACTGGAGTTTCAGAAGTGTGGTAAGGATGTACCGGCTGGGATAGCTGAACAGCGATAGATTCAGTAAATCCCCCCTCCTGGCTTTCTTCCTAACCTGCCCTTTCCTCAGCTCCTTCCTGCAGCGCCGGTGTGGTTTACACCACTTCATTGAAGGGTGAGCAGGCTCTCGCCTTGGTGGCGGCGGCTCCAGCAGAGCAGCTGAAGTGCTGTAATTTCATACTCCAGCTGACGGTGCAGGAACTTGTTCCTCTGCCTGTCCCCCAGCGTGGACACGGTCCTGGCTGCCGCAGGTGCTCCCAGCGCAGTCGGTGGAGCTGAGTTAGTGTTTGCAGTGGTCAGGAAACGGACCTACTATAAACAGGGCTCTCCGCGTGTCACCACCCGAGCAAAGAAAGGTTGGCCTTCTTATACTTGTTCCTGACTTCTAGACTGGGGAAGTCCTCTTCTGCACTCCTACACCCCCCTAAGTAAGGTGCCTTAGGCACCTTACCTCCACGCTCTGCTGCTCAGCTTTGCTTTCTGAGAAATGGAGATAACAATATTGACCTTCTTGGTAGAGCACTTTCTCATTTTTTTTAATGAGACATGCTACATAAAAGCTGATTGTTAGGTTTTGTTCAGCTATAAAAAGTCCTCAGCTTAACAGTGAGGCATGCTGTGTTATCAGCCATAAAAAAAACCCCTTACACTGATCTTTAGCATTTAGGGATAGACCTTTGTTCTGCTTAATTACTTATAATCTTTGGAGTGGTGTGGCCTGGGTTTNTTTTTTTTTTTTTTTTTTTGCTTTTGTGTGTATGTATTGTGTACATATGGTTGACTTCTGCTTTTACTAGGGCCAAAGATCACTTGGTTTAGCTTATCATACAGATGTCAGTTGGCATCAGCCAAGTAACTGGCCTGTGATCTGCTATTCAGCGTATTTCCTCTGAAATATAAGGGAAATTGGTTTGCCAACAGACATGAAACATAGCAAGAAAACATTGAACCAAAAAGGACAAAAAGGACTATGATCCTCAAGAAATAATCTGCCTTTCCTTCAGCATACAGTCTATGAATGTTTTATGCTGACAGCCAGAGCTTGTTCATTTGTTGCAGACAGCGTTTTCGTTTACCATAATAAGACATATTTCCCTCTATGTAGCCTCTGAAGAAGAACTGAAATTCCTTTCTTGTCCACAGGGCAGCTGAAAGCTTTGTCTCCGGCCAGGACAGCACAGTGCAAGGATGACGGAGTTGAGCAGTGCCCAAGTTCACAGCAGAGGGCATCTGGGCATGATGGAACCCAGGAGTCTTTGGTAGGTTCTTATTCAACAGCGTTCCCACTGCTGTGTCTAGCTACACATGTCAGGAAGATGTAGACAGACAAAAAGCCATCCCAGACAACACTAGTTCAAAGTCAAGGTAATAGCAGGAGCAGCAAAGTCAACCCCGAAATAGTTCTCAATGGCCTAATACCTCTTGTTCTGAAAAGCAGTGTTTGGAAATGACAGCAGGCTGTACAGCATGTGGGGAGCCCCTGGCGCTGGGCTGGATGATGCTGGAGCCCTGGCTCTGCAGATACGGCCTTAGGTAGCAGCAGCAGGGGTGGGACAGCACTTAAAACAATGATCATTGAGTTTAGGGTGTTTCAGAAAGGATTCAGTACATCCTGCAGGCTTGGGCTGATGTTCGTGATGGATGCCAACCATCCAGGTGAGAACAGAGTAATTAACCATTCTTACAGTTACAGGTAACTGATCAAATTGAAGCTGGGCAGGCTCCCCGTAAGGCTCTTCAGGAATCTGAACTGAGCAGTGGGATGCTTTGTCTGGGGGCTAATCTACACATTAAGGTAGAGATCAACTTGAGGGCAGCAATTTCTTTGAGGGGGTAGAAGAGAAGCAGAAACAGGACAGAGCCAAGAAGGCTCAGGTGTAGCTGGAGGAGCGCCCAGGAGTGTGACCCCAAGCCAAGGGAGGGATTTTGGATACTGTGCTTTCAAGCAAAAGACATTTGAAATTGCAAACACAACTCCTTGCTTCTTGTTTGGCCTTTGTTTTAAAAGTTCAAGGGCAAAGGGCTTTGTGCATTTGGTGTTAATCAAGAGCACTGATATAAAGAATTACCCGGCTTCATCAGCATCCTCATCCCACAAGAATCAACCCCAAATAACCACCATCCCAAACTGATACAGGCTGAAAATAGTAATGGTCTATATATTTCTTAAGTTATTTTTACTTTAAAGACTTTGGTGATAAATACATGCGAGAGTTAAAGGCAGCAGAGTTGGATAGACTATTATTCTCCAATCGATTCCATTTTTAAGCCTTACTTAAGGAATGCTAATTTTAAATGAGATGATCTTCTGATCATTTCTACAATTGAGGGGATGTAAATCCACATTTGTAATGAATGCTTTTTTTAATATTTGATTGCAGTAATCCCAATGATCCTGTTTAATATCAAGGACAGAGCTGGTACCTGTTTTTTGAAAACTGCTTTGTGCAGCATACTCCATACCATTAAAATTTTTAGAGAATGGTTTTAGAAGACACAACTCTTTGGTAGGACAGTCCTGGTGGTTGGAACAGGCTCCTCCTGCAGACAGAGCGCTGGAAGGCCACAGAGCTAAAAGTCACACATTCCAGGTTCTTTGTATTTTGCTCTAATAATATTTTACTGTATTGTTCTAACCTCAAGCATCACCTGTTCAGACTTCAAATAATAAGTTGTGCTCATTTTACCTGTCTCTTCTTTTTAGCTTTCACCTTACCGTGTTGTCAGAGCTGGCAGAATAAGAGCTAAAGAATAAAACTGGTTCCCACACTTCCACCCAGTTGTGCCTTCTCCAGCCTGAAAACAATCTTCTTTAGCCTCACAAGGTACATTTGAATGGCTTCCTATCCTCAAGCAGATGAGTTTAAAACCCCACAGTCTTTGGAAAGTGAAATGAAAACTTCAGTTCTCATGGCTGTATATGTGAAAATCCTGGCAAGAGAGTTTTGGAGGGCTTTTGAACAATGCAATTCAATGTGATAAAAATCCTTAGAACAATTTAGCTTTCGTATAGTAATTCCAGGCACTGAGAGTCAGTGAGAACATATAAGAAATGCTATTTGTTTCTATGTGTAATATGAATAATCACCATTATTCACATTACAGAATAGGGAAGAAGACAAATAGCTGGTATTGTAGATAGGCTGGTGATAACGGCTGTTCATAACAGGAATATTTTTATTTGTTCCACACAGGAATATGTCAATATTTCAGTTGAGCAGAGTTCTAGGCCATATCTGGTTTTCTTAAGATTTATAAAGACATCAAAAATCAGATTTGCAGAAAAGCAGCAAAGCTGAGTGCAGCGTAGATGAGACTTGATGCTGTTCTCTGTGACGCCTTCAGGCATCCTGAGCTGGAATTTATAGCTAGCCAGGTGTCACCTGGAACTACAGTGCAACTGTATACCTGCTGCCTTTATCCACTGCAGTGCTTTATCATTAATTGTTATTATTATGCTGCCTGTAGTTCATAGATACTGAAAGAATTTTAAGAGCAACATAGTCAGAATAGGACTGGGAGCCAAATATTTCACCTCTAACAGAAACTTGCTTCATGGCTTCAGGCAGAATATCCACTCTCTCTTCATTTTCTCTGTAAATGAGGGCTAGGATTTGTGTTCAGTGGGATGTCATGAGATTAATTTTTTCTCGTATGCATTTTGAAGGTGGAAGGTTCCAAGTCTTATTTCATAACAGCCTTGCAACTACAGTATAAAGGGAGTGGACCCCATCTCTCCTTGGAAAGGGACAAACAGCTTGGAACTCAGGAAGTACTCTATCCAGCTAGAACAAATACAATTTTTCAGTCCATTGATTTCCATTTATAATGCCAAGTTTTATTTAATTTATTTTTAAAATATCTACATGCCACAACACTAACTTACTTTTTTTTCATTTTTAAATGAAGTGTCACTGGCATGTGGTCCTCATTAGCCTAGAGATATTTTGGATAAGTTAGGACAAAAGATCAGCAGTCAAAGAAAACAGGGCCATTTAGGACAGTGGTGGTGATGCAGTCCCCAACTCTGCTCTCCTTATGTGAGAGAATTTAGGATTTGGGGGCATACTGAATTACTGTATAACTGCATGGACTGTTGTCCTGGTTTTGGCTGGGATAGAGTTAATTTTCTTCCTAGTAGTTAGTATAGTGCTGCATTTTAGATTTAAAATGAGAAGGAAGTTGATAACACACTGATGTTTTTATTTGTTGCTAAGCAGTGCTTACACTAAGTCAAGGACTTTTCAGCTTCTCATGTTCTGCCAGCAAGAATGCTGGGGGTGCACAAGAAACTGGGAGGGGGCACAGCCAGGACAGATGACCCAAACCGGCCAAAGGGATATATTCCATACCATATGATGTCTCGCTCAGAATATGAACTAGAGAAAAGTTAGCTGGGGGGCCACTGCTTAGGAACTGGCCGTGCAGTCATTTGGCAGGTGTTGAGCAATTACATTATGCATCACTTGTTTTGTATATTATTATCATGATTTTATTTAAATTATTAAACTGTTCTTATCTCAACTCATGGGTTTTCTCACTTTGTTCTTCTGAGTCTCTCCTCCACCCCACTGTTGGAGGGGGAGTGAGCGAGTGGCTGTATGGTGCTTAGTTGCCAGCCAGGGTTGTGTCGGGGAGAGTCCCACACATACATAGTTAGGGTCAGAGCTAAGCATCTGGATCTTAGGTGTTTTCTACTGACTCTTAATAAATAATGGTAGCAAATATGCGAATGTTACTTGGGACACATTCTGTCATCCAGCGTGACTCTCCCTGTACTCCCCTAGCACTGTGTGGTGCTCAGCACAACACTGCAAGGCATCAAGCCAGAACCGTCACTGACAGTGACCCTGACTAAATAGCGGCTGCTGCTACTAAACGAGTGGAGGAGGCTGAGGCAGATCGGCACAGATGCCATTGTCTCACCTAGAGAAAGTGGGCTGTTGGTGCCACCACAGGCACTGGGAGAGGTGGGGATGGCTGGGGAGGGAGGAAGGGGAGAGAGGGAGTAGCTGCTCTCGAGAGGAACCATGCACTGATACTCTCTAAACTGTTAGAAGCAGCAAAGTTGATGCTGATAATAGAAAGTACGCACAATACCTAGGGGTTGCAAAGAGAATTTGACCTATCGATGATTAAATATGGGGAAACTTGCTTTGTCATTGCTCACACCGACTGGTGCTTATGGGTAAATGGAAGATCGGGTTGTCAGGCTGTCAGCTTCTATGAGCCCTAACTTCTCCCTGAACGGGAGATGGCCCTTTTCCCAACAATGGCTCCAGCTCTTTCCGTTACAGCCAGTCAAGTCCAATGACATCAAATATTAATCTGGCACAGAACTTGGGCTGTCCGAGTACATTTTATAACCAACAGCATATCAAATCCTTTGGACTTGATGACAATCGCTCCTTTGTTGTCACATCAGTCAGTCACTTTAACCCAGATTCTTGGTCAATTCAAAGGAAATAAAAACGGTGCTTCAGAGAACTGACTACTGCAAAAGTACTTTAAAAAAAGGGACAGAAGGAAGGCAGGGCTGAAACTCATCACAAAAGATCTCACCACAAAATCAGGAGAAGGCACAAGGAGCCTTAGATGACCTCGCAGCAAGAGGCTGTGCTGCTGTTTTGTGAACGGTTTCTCTGCAGGAGCAGACCTTGGGCCATCCTGAATCTAGTCTTCGGGCTCGCAGTTAGTTCAGAGCCTCAGGCCTCATCTGTTTGCATAGCAGCATTTGTGTTCTTTTTATAAAAGAATTTCTGTCTGTTTAACATAAATTTCTAGCGCTATGACGGTAGATGAACTTCAGAAATCAGGTTTCCCAGCTGGAGCGCGAAAAGGCAGGCCCAAGGCACCAGACCCTTCCAGTTGTTGCTGCCTGACCACAGCCCCTGTGATCCGGCAGGCTGATGCCACCGTCAGAGGGACTCTGTGTCAGGCAGCTCCTGCCTACCTGTTCTCTAGCATCCAGAACTGGCACGATGCTTTGATCCACCTCCGATTTTGCCTGCTGAACGCGCAAGGAAAAAACAACTCTTAAAACGGTTAGCAGAGGGCTGAGCATACCAGCATAGCATGTAAATGAAACCACTCCAATTAGTTGGGGTGAAAAATTGACAAAAATGAGAAGAATTTTGCTCTTCTCTGTACAAGACTAAAGCCAGTGACTGAAAACTGTAACTTGACCCTAAATTATTCAAAGGAAGCAAAGAAATAAAATATAAGCTAAAGAAAAATTCTTCCTGATAACCTCAACCAAAAGCCAAAGCCCATTAACATATGAGGACTCGAAGATCCAGAGAAACAGCTGGAAGGAAATTGCATGCCTATGGTCTTGGAGAAAAATGTAGGAACTCAATTTAGTAATATACCTGTCGTACTTCAAGAAAGGGAAAGCTTCTATGCTGTTTTGGCACTACTCTGGACCTTATCATGTGCGGAATAGATGGCTCAAGGAACAGGTAAGGAATTAAAAGAGGCTTTTTTAAATGTTCAGAGGGATTCTGCTGTGGAGTTTTTTTCAGAAGATGTTTCTGAGTGGGCTGGAGTGGGAGAAAGTTTTGGAAACCCAGTGTGATCGTTCTCGTTTGCAGAGTCACCTGTTAAATGATGCTTAGAGGCATAAGCTACCCCAGCTATGGAAAACAGAGCATTTCAAGGTGTTTTCTTTAAAAGATCAGCGTGCATGCTTTTGGATGTCTCCCCAGTCCTTGGAAACCTGGTAAGAACCCGTGATATTTCCAAAGTTGAGTACAAGTATCTGAGTCTAAGCTATTTATTTTTAAGAACAAAAAATCAGCAAATAAAGAAAAAAAGACTCCAACATGTTGCTCAAGGATGTGTCAGAGAACTTGTGACGTCATGTGGAAAGCTACTTCTGTGGCAATGGGAGTGCAAAATCCAAACGCATTGCTAAAGCTTAGAAGTAATTACTGCCTGGAAGGCTTGAAAATCTTGCATCTGTTCTAGTCAGTGTTTGAACACACATGTGTGTGCACACACACATGGGCCATCTTAGCTGCCTGTTGGCTTTGGGCAGCTTCAGCTGAGAGGACAAAGGCAAAACGAGCACAGGGATGGGAAGACCCTCTTAGTCCTCGATGATTTCATTACAGGAGTTTGCAGTATAGTAGTCAAGGCAGCAGTTATTCTGCAAATGGAGAGCTCTGGTCTAGTGCTGTCAGTCTCACACCCACTGTTCGTGAACACCTACATTCCCTTTAAAAATAAAATTGTAGGAGCTCTGAATACAAATGTGCGAAGGTTTTACTATTTAAAGGGACCTTCTGGAGAAACTATGTCAAACATGTAGCTCTTTCTAAAGTGCCGGTGGCACCCAGGATCACTCGTTCTGCAACCGCTGCTTTCTGCAGCCAGCTGCTGGTCGCTGGATGAAGCTCTCGCCCCACGCAGGGCTGCCCCTTCTCCCACCTCCCGCCACACTCTGCTTCGCTACTGCTTGGGCAAAAGCACTCCCCAAAGCTGGGAAAGGACTGGAAACCGCCTGGGTTTCCAGCTGGCAACCTGAGCGGTTGCTCGGAGTGATTAAAGCCGGTGGCCTGGGGATGGAGCGGCAGGAGGTGCGAGAGGCGTCCTTGCTGCCTCACAGCGATGCTCCAGAAAGGGAGAAGCAGCCAGAGGGAGAGCGCTGGCAGCAAATGCCACCCACCTCAGCAGCACAGCTTTCTGAAGCTCTGCCAGCTTCAGACAAGCACAGTTGCAAAGTATCCCCAGTCGTGAGGGTCGCGAAGGTGCAAGGGGAGCGGAGGGAGGCTGGGATGACGGAGGATGCCAGCGCAGGCACGCCAGGTCTGCAGTGCCCCGTTAGAGGTTCAACCGTTCCTCTGCTCGCTGTATGTTGGCCAGTTTTAGTGGGCATTTGCACAGTTCTCATCCTCCCGAAGAAGTGAGACGCCTTCTGCTTAGGCATTACAGTTATTTAAAGGTGGAGAGCAGGGCGTTTGAACAGGAATGAAGGCATCAGTGCCTGATATGCCCTTTGCCAGGTAAGCCGATAGCATGAATGGGATGTTCATCCAGCCGCAAGGCATTAAATATTTCTGCTCTGACTTACGCCAGCTCTGAGCTATTGTCAGAAGAACCATTAGCTGCTTACATCAAGACATTAAGCCAAATCCTGGCTCCAGTGAGGTCAGTCATAAAAGTCAAATTGATTTCAGCAGCAACAGAAATTAGTCTCCTAGACAGTGGTCGAGAGGGAGGAGATAGGTGGCAGTTTGCTATCACCTAACAGAGCAAGCTTAAGTTAAATTCACCCAAGTTTCGGGTTGCATTGAAATTCTGCGTATGAGTGTGCATACAGCACTGTGCCACGGGACTTGTGGCACTCAGAGACCCTGTGTTGGTAGCTACCGAAAGGGATTTCCAAACTTGCCTGCAAATACAGATGATTATTTTAGGAATGGAGGGACACGGACATCCTGGCCCCAGCTGTGTAGGACTGAGAGTGTCTAGTCTATCTCATATCGCTTAGCGCTGATATTCTGTTCATTTAATTACTCTACCAGACAGAAGTATTAAATAGGGTTTCAGAATTCTTTATTACAATATATGCTTTCCAGTAATTACCTCGCTCATTCTCTGATAGTAGTGGGGGAAAAAACCCTCCCCCCCGGGTGTTTCCTGCCCGTAAGACTACACACCTCTTAGAAATGGATTTTGTTCTTTATCCTTTTATTCTTTGTTTCCAGTTGCATTTACATCAATCTCAAGAAGAACGTGCAAATCTCTGTGAGTGCTCTTCAATGCACATTTACATTTTTCCCCTTGCTTTGAAGGAAACACACATGGACTACATTTTTTTTCCTATTTGCTTTTTATTTTTCTGTAATTTTGCATTGTGACCACTTTTAAAACTTATTATTTTCAGACTCCCTCTATTCTGTATAAGTATGAAGTAAATTACATTTTGTTCTATCCCAGACCTAAATGTTACATTCATCTGAACTGTTTCTTAGATTACATAAGAAAATCTACAGTTCAGAGTGATGTCTGCTCTCCTGTGGCAATTCAAGTCTGAGATTTATTATAAATGCTAATAGTAAATACTGTATCCATTTTTAGAGAATGATCCAATCTGCTTGTATTTCCTGATCTTTCCTTCCATTCCTTTGTTATTATATGCTTTCTGCCTCTTAATTATTTCCATATGAAACAGCCTCAGTCAAAGCCG
This sequence comes from Pampusana beccarii, assembly GCA_013399365.1. NCBI lineage: Eukaryota > Metazoa > Chordata > Aves > Columbiformes > Columbidae > Pampusana > Pampusana beccarii. The sequence goes on along the minus strand of VWYH01003309.1, from coordinate 265,922 downwards.
TTGCAATGAATAACGTCCATTGCAAAATGTCAGCATTTTGGTCACAGCAGATAACTGGGAGCTGGTTACTCCCTGCGTACAACAGCACTCATTAAGGACAAGTAATAAGTTCTGCAGTCTTTTAAAGTGAAAAGCAGTAAAGACCAAACATCACAGAAAAAAGGCAGCTTAGTAAATATGATTTCTGCCCTTTTAGCCAATAAGCTTGATCCCGTTTTTTACTTCTGCACAGCCATAAAATTTTCCTTTCCTTTCAGTGTAGCTAAAGTGTATTAGAAACCAACTTCTCTCCTGTGGACTGTGTTTATGATGTCTTTTGTCAAAAAACTTGGGGGGGGGGGGCTTTCATGTTTTCAGTATTGAGGCTGCTTTATTGAAGTACAAATCCAAGCTTCTTTATCAAGGCAGAAAGCTCTGCTGGTTCTGCTGCATTTCCATGGCTTGGTACAGGGCTGGATGCACTTAACTGAGAGGTGTGAAGGAGGATCCTGGAAGAGATGGAAGCTAAATATATTCTTCTACAAGATTTCTACCATTCCTCACTCCACCCCCAGATCTCAGAGACTACAATGGCTTGTGCAGGGCTTTACATATGCAGCGAGTGGTGGAGGGAGAATTCCCACAGATAAAGAGCTTTAGCCCAGTACCAGTGCAGCACATGGCCTGAAATGGTGCTGGGGAGGGTTTTGAGGGAAAGCACTCCCATCATCGCTTCCAAAGAGAGGTCTTACACACTTATCTTTAGGAAAGAACCCCTACTTGGAAGGAGACTCTTCCCTGCATCATTGATATAGGCACCTGGACAGGCTGGAGAGGGGATGTAATTTCATCTAGAAACCCTGCACTTAGTCCTCCCTTTTCCTTAGCTCTAAGGGGCTTCCCAGCTGGGGGAGTTTTTGTTCTGAACCATCTTTGACACCCAGCTATCTGTAGGCACCACATGGCTCACAAGTCTCAAGTGCCACAGCTAGTCCTCCCGAGGCCAGGTGCCTGATGACATGCTTCCAAGCTTCTACCAGGGCATTGTCTTCTTTACATTTAAGGAGCCCAACTCCATAAAGCACAAAAGAGCAAACCAGTTTCCTCTCATTTGCCCCTGATTTTGTGCTTATGTAATTCCACTAATTTAATTTGCATGAGAACAGAAACAGATCCCTAGTCTCTTGGTAGAATTGATTTTGCAGGGCTACGATCCAAACCAGAAGGCCAAGCAGGAGTCTGCTTCACATGCACAAACCACCACAGCAGAAGTGGCATACAAACTGGTTATTTTATTCCCACTCTACCTTTTAATGCGCATTTATGTACATTGTATGCGGTGGGATGCGGGCAGAAGAGAACAACAGCTGGGCAGCCCTCCCTCTTCCACACATGAAAGTTGTCTAGCTGACTGGTTTTATCTCCAGGTACACAAAAGGAAATTAAACCATTAGAAGGGATACCTCAGAGCTGTGAACTCCAAGAGGAAGAAGCTACTAGCAGCTTGACAGGTTTGTAAGTGAGTTACTTATTTATTTAGCTCAATAGTTTTAATATTAATCACAGATGAAAGACACAAGTTAAACATGCTTTGCGAATGCATGCGTTGCCTTCTCATTTACTTGAGAATGGCTCAAGTTAAAATTGCTCCTGCTACAGCCACAGATAATCAAGGCGGGAGAGTTGAAATAAGGAACAAATGAAAGCAAACCAAATTGCTTTTAGAAGTTTCAAATGAGCGTGCTCTTGGAAGTGCTATAAAAGATAACACAGAAGAGCCAGCTAAAAATTGTGTCTCAAGCTCAATTTCTTGCAAGCAATCATAAATCTTAACTTCAGTAGCTTTGTGCTCATCTGGGGGCACTGGACAAGCGAAAAAAAGTTGACCTCATCATCATGCAAAGCTTCCTATTCCTGTCCTGGGTTGTCATTGGTAAAAGCAGGCAGCAAGAATTCCAGCTGTAAACAGTGATGTGCTGCCAATGTTTCAGCAGCAGGAGCCCACATTTTTTCCCTTTCTGCAGCTGTAATGCAGCTTTTGCGTGAGAGGCTCAGAGGCTGCAGAGGAGAGGGCCAGCAGACCAGCCTCTCCTTCATTTGCTTCTCTGGTGGGACACAAATGCCCTTTCCTAGACATAACTAAAGAGGGAGATGCTGTAACTTGGCAAATGGACTTGGAGAGCCATGGGGTCTTGTTTCTGTGCAACTGCTCACAGAAATAGGAGTGAGATGCCCTTGCCCTCTCTTGCAGCCACTCCAACCACACAGCATAAAGTCATGCCTGCAGGTCTTGCACCCTCCTGAGTCGTCCTCAGAGCTTGTGGTCTTTGTCCAAATCACCCTCCTGGGAGAGGGGCAGGACACTCGGCTTTTAGGTGGCTGACCAAGGACCGTATGGGTGGCATTACAGCCCTTCCAGCAAGAAGATACTCCTGAAATGCGGGGTAAAATTCACCTCACCCCAGCTGCTGTGGCTCAACATCGGTGTGGAGCTGAAGGACCTGACGCAGCAGAACTATTAGTTCCCTTCCAACACATCCGCCCAAGGCGACAGGCGTAGACTTCAGCATGCAGCTCCCACTCTTGCTTGTGGGATGGCTTCCTCAGATTTAAAGACATGGGGATTAGTGACTAGCTATCTCACCACTAGCCAGGCAGTTTTCCTTGGTGCAACTGAAAATGTCTCCAGAATGTATAACAGGAGTCAACTGAATTTTTAAAGCATCATACAGACCACGTACATCAGATTGAAAAATACACTTGGTATCTGCTATCCTGTGACTGAAACAGCCAAAGAGAAAAAAAGCTCTAGTTAAAGGAAATCAGAGAAAACAAGAGCTTTGGGGAGAATTCCAGGGATAGTAACCCCCCTTTGAAATGTGTCCATGCATTCACAATCTTGGAAAACCTTGAAAATGTCTGAAATTTTTTTCTGCTTTATATACTTAAAAGTATCCCACTCTTTTTTTCCAGGCCTGGTCAATATTGTCACTTAAGCAACCAAAAATCTCTTCTAAACAATTGGAAAAAATGTGCTTGTAAAACTGTAAATACCTATTTCCAAAAATAATTAAGATTTCCGTGGTTTCAGGGACACAAATGATGCATTTTGAAATAAGACTAAATGTTTATTTACATGAGAGAGCATGCTAGCTCTGCTCTACTGAGAAAATAATGGGCATTAAACCCTATACAGCATACAGTCCACTCAAGAAAAAGTAGATGATACTTTAAAGACATCTGTGGTTTTGTGATCTACTACAGTTTTTAAGAAAAACAACTCAGTTTCGCCTTGGCAAAAGAATAACTATTTTGGTAGTGATTTATTTCTTTTGACTCTAAAACTCTTCTAAGACTTACTTTAAACATGATGAAAGATAATGAGAGGGGGCAATAAATTAAAGCAAGGGCAAAGGTGAAGGTTTATTTGTGCCCTATGGAAGAGTGTCAGTCCAAAGGCGGACTGTCAGCTCCTTCGCTCACTCTTCTCCATGTCGCTCAGTTGATGCAGTCAGGCTTCGGTATGGTCTTTACCCAGCCAGCGATGAATTTCCCCTGAGACAGAGGATGTCCCTAGAGGTGAGAAGGCTGCCCCCCGTCCATGCCCTGCGAACCCTGCGAAGGAGACAGTAGGAGTGGCTGGAGGCAACGAGATGTGTCCTGAGCAGAACAAGGTTGTGATACTTGACTGCTGGAGCAGCGAGCACTAATTTGAGCAGCCCAAAGGTCACGACTATTTATGCAGATAAAAGGTCAATGGCAAGCTGGCATGTGGTTGCAGGCTATCTTGGTACGCACTTCTACCTGGAGCGCTGATACCCGCTTCTGATTCGCAGTTTGTCTTTCTGCATGAACTTTCAGGCCAAGCTTTGGCTGGGAAAAAAAAAAAAAAAAATCTCTGCCATGGGAGTTGACACAGTTTGGAGCCAGATGCAATTTTTGTGGCTTAGGCTCATCTGTAGCTAAATCAAACCTTTGAATCATTATTTATAAAAGACAGCCAAACTCTGAACTGGTTTCTCAGTGTTTAGTCAGCCCTTATGTGGATAAACTCCTCTGAAAGTGCGACCAAGTATAGATAGAGGAAAAAGTGAATAAGATGCTCAGGATGTGATCCACTGAAACAAGCCTGTGAAATGCCTACCAACTTCAACAGAGGCGGGGTTCTACAGCTGTCAGTATGTGGACAAAAACACTTTAAGCGTGCAGGACCTTAGAGCACAGACTAAATGACATAGTTTGAATCTCTAGAGCAGTTTCAGTTTAGGTGAAACAATGTCTATTTGGGTGGAAAAGGGAAGTAGATATACTACATTCAGTCTAGTCAGATTCTATACTACATTTGAAATGTTATAGTCAATAAGTGCTTCATTACTTCGCTGTCATTAGAAAGTTAAAACATATTTTAACCTTCAGTTCCTTCAGCAGCTGCCTGTCTACCTGCACTGATTTTAAACAAAATCTTCTTGCCTTCTGTTGTAGATCAGTCCCATATGCCCTGGTTCCCAATAGGAAGTGTGCAATATATTTTGTGACATTTCATTCCCCCAAAACAAGGTAATGGGAAAGCGTCATTTCACTGATTTGTTTTTCATCACTGAGGTATTTGGCACTGTGCCCTAATTAAGGTTGCAGCAATAACTCCATTATAAGCACTGCTTTGCCTCCCCCGGTAATTTTTTAATAGGAGGTAGCTATTATTCTGGTTTTTTTGTTTGCTAATAAAGAAAAAATACGCTAGGATGAAAACCTCCCATGTAGAAAGCCAACAAAACTAACTGTCTTCAGGCCTGGAAAAGCATATTTTTTCCTCTAGCCATCTCTTCCCATCAAAATGGAGAATTACCAAGTTGTTCCTTGACCACTGTCTTCCTAGATTTCCACACGAGGGAAAGTTTAAACAGTTGCTCGGATGCATTTTATCAAGCTTATTAAGTCCATTATACTCCTTCTTCACTCCATATTCTGTGGGCTTGGCTTTGGGCTAATTGAAACCAACCCATGACAATGGCATAGTCTGGTTGGTGAATAAGCATATTTTGTTTGCATTTTCCCACTGAAAACGGCAAAACCCTAGCCACCGCACATTTGCAAGTACTTCCTCAGTCGTATCCATCAAACTGAAGAGAGTCTCTGTTGGGGACTGAGGCTCATCACCATGTCTGCAGACATGCAGCACATAGTTCAAAAGGCTTGCAACTCACACAGTGCAGTTGCAAGCGCTGGGACGTAATAACCGTGTGGTAGTTCTCATGGACGAAGGCTTCTGGTCCACATGTGGAAGTGCAGGTGAGTCTTGAAGACTTTCTGTTACAGCTCATCAAAGGAAAGAAAGAAAAAGAAGCCTTTGCAGAATATGAAGACCTTGGAACACATTCTGCAATTTCCTAGACTTCATGTTACCTCTTATAAGCCTTATGTTACTATTTCCAGTCCCAGGAAAACAGGACTGTACTATAGATGATGACTGTGAGATTTCTGTTGTCTTGGAAGAAATACGGGTTTTATGCTTTCTCTCCTATTGTGGCATTTCAGAAAATGAAACACAGAAAAAGCAAGATCTTATTCGTAATTAGTGTTGAGGACCATCTAATCTTGTACTTCGATATCATGATTTAGAAAGGGGATCTCCTCCTGCCTCTGCCCTGGCAGCTTTCACATCTTCCAGAATGATATGCTGGTGAGACAAAGACCTAGAGCGATGTTTTCCTCATAGAAGTCCAGAAAATACTGCAGGTTTATGGACAATGTTCCACGAGAAATCCTCATAAAATGGAAGGAGTTGATTAGCGCTTTAAAAAAGTACCAAACAAAGAAAAGAGTGTGAGTCCCACTGGCTTTCTAATCTTAATGCTGGTCTAGATCCTATGATTAGATCTTGCATCTTCCTCCAGCCTCTCTCAGTTTTATATGAGTGCACCTATCTACTTTTTTGGACCTTCCCATCTTGTTTCATTTTAGTGAATGGTCACAATACAGTTGAAGACTCAGCTTTAGGTCACCTGAACTAGCTTTACAACATCTAGCCTCGAGTAGGGGAGCCGTGTAATCCTGTATCGGCTAACTGCAAACCCGAACGGCTTTTTGAGTGGGCCTTACAGTTCCTATAAAGCACCGCACTGCCAGAGCTGCCTTGCTGACCGTAACAGAGTTACCGAAATGCTGATTTGGGTATGCCTCCATCCCCTCGAGCACTGACAGAGTGAAACCGAAGCAGTGGGAGGAATCCCCTGTCCTAGGGCAGGAGGGCCATCCCTGTGCTTGCAGGCACCATGCAGTCCAGCTGTGACAGCGCAAGGCGCAAAGAAAGAGTGCAGCTATTCCCACAACTGTGTTTATACTGGAGGCGGTGTGTTGCGTCCCATACAGTCAACAAACCTCTGTATTTTCCAAACCACTGCCATCCAGGTGAGGCGAGGGCAGCTGGAGGAGTGGTCGCCCCATTTCTCAGCATTCTGGGTTGTTTGATCAGTAGATGTTCTCAGGATACCAGAAATAGGAATGTCTCGTTCAGCAACTTAACATTTTGCACACATAAATGTTTTTGCTTGTTGAGGGCTAAATGGGCCTTCCAAGTACAACTGGGTGATAAAATATTGATGTACACCTTAGTTTTATCCCCATGGCATTTTCTGCATGATTTGAAGTTGGAACTGGAGATGAAGGCTTTCTTCAGGGTGGCAGGTTCTTTATTACAGACAAAGCTGGAAAAAACTAGAGCCATTATGCAAAATCTGCCATAAGTTATTTTCCTTCTGTATGTAGCTGTTACTCAAATGCTGAGTTTTAGTACTCTCTGTGAGTAGAGAACTTTTTTTCTTCTTACTCAAGGAACTCACTTACAAAATTCGCAATTAATTTCTAATTAGGTTGTTCAAATTATTACTATAATCTACACAGAAATGACATAGCAAAACGTGAGGAGACAACTATAGTGTCTTACACCATTGCAGAGCGGTCTGTATACAGCAGTCCACACAATCCATTAAAGTATTGTTAAAATTATAGAATAAATTGAATTTATACAATATTAAATATACCACATAAAGTAACTGTGAAAATTGCTGGCATATACAGCTCATCTAACCTTGTAACTCAAATTGCTTTTCTAGTTTGCTGCCTCAGTCCTGAAACTTGACTTTATAAGACTGTATTTCTGTGTGGGGGAAAAAAAAAGGCACAGCACACAAACATTGACAAACCTATTAAATTACATACCAGAGAGAGAAATTATCACGTTAAAAAGTCCGAGTCGGTAGAGCTCTACTGGACCATTGCGCCAGAGAAATTGCAGTCAGTTCCCATGATTGCTCTGTCAGAGGTGTCAGTCGTAGCCTGCAGCTGTGGCCGGTCATTTGACGCACTTCCCTGCCTCTGATGGCACATGCAGGCTGCGGAGAGTGTCAGCCAGGCTGCTGGAAAGCAATTCTGTCTCTCCAGGATACCCAGAGAGGACCCTGGCCTCAATATACCTCAGAAGCTGCTGTTTTACCTACCTGAGACTGCTGACAACCTGCTTGTGAGAGAGATTAATTCCCCTCTCTCCCACTAATTTCACTGGGGTGTTCGCTTTAATGCCTCGTAATGCCGCTGTAAGTGTTGGTGTAATTTCACTGGGAGTGTGATTGCAAGTTAACTTCGTGGCTGATCTCTTCAACAGATGGAAGCAGGGTGGGGGTGGTGATGAAACCCACAGGAAATGGGTGCTGCTGGAGGAAAATGCAGATGGAAAAAAGGAGACACATAAGAACAGAGAAAGGGGAGAGAAAGAGATCAAGGAACCAGGGGGCACAGGAACACACAGCGGAGAGACGATGCTGTGAATGACCACCTCTTCCACTACCTTAAGAGAAAATTGAAAGTGACTAAAAATAATAATTTAATAAATTACAGATAGCCAATACTTTAGTGGGCATATACAGAAATAAGCTGGATGGCAGTCAGGTTCTCTGGGACCTGAAATTCTTGCATTCAAATCCTTGCTCTGTGGCAGACCCTTAAGTCATAATGAAAGATCCTACGTTTTATTTACCCTGTGGGCCTCACGTTTCCTACAGCCTCTGTGCTCCTGAGGTGGCCAGTAGCAAACTCCAGGAACAGGACTCAGGCAGAACATGCTGTTTCGGTACAGCCCATCCATATATTTTTCATCAAATCTCCTGGGATCTGCTTCACAGAAATGTTCATATACCACATCTCACTCGATTCCTTGAGCTCTGGCACCCGAGTAACCCACTCATGAAGCTGGGCGTTGAGATGCTTCGCCTCTCCAAGATCCTGTGAGGATAAAACTCAGACGCCAAGGAAAGACCTTGGTAAGTCAGGCCCAGCACCACACCCATGTGGGTGTTTCGTTGCCAGGACCCAGGCTTGCATCTTCACCAAAGATGGTTTTGCTCCACACAGATGCACCAGCACTCGGCTCTGCTCCAGATCTGAGGGTATGACATACTTGTACCTCAAGCGGTGCTATGCCACTTTTACCCCAAATCTAGATTGGGTGACGAATTTTTTGGTCAAGAACTTGTCTGCAGTGATTTGCACCTCTGAGGCTGTAAAGAAGTTGGGAATGTCAGAGCAATCCTTAAAACCGAACCAAAGGGGACACAGGGAGGAGTAAAACTGCTTGAAGCCACCTTGATGTCTCATCCATCTGCACCCAGCACAGCCCGACCATATGTGAGGATTTGCTCCTGTTTCACATGACAGAGGTATAAGGAAGCGTGCATAACAATAACCCTGGCATTTATTGCTTTCTCTGAAAAGTATTTTATTCATCTAGGTATGTATTATATATTTTTTAAATGGTATCACGGTTTGAAAAAAACAATAGTTTTCATGTGCTTGATTCATAGAAAATAAACGCATCTAAGCGGAAAAGAGGCCTAAAAAGCTAACATATCACAAACCAGTAACTTCAGAGTTCAAGGCTGAAGCCCAAATTAAAGTATACAGTGTTGTTTTCGGTATTCCCTATGATCACAAAAAGTGAGGTAGAGGATGGGAGGCACCGGGCTTGAGGAAGAGGTCTCTGGCTACTTCAAGGAACCAGATCCCATTCTAGTTTTCCCCCTTTGCTTCTGAATTTGGGGGACACATGATTACCTCTGAAAAGAGAGACAGACAGAGAATTTAAATTAATAGTGTGAGGGGGAAACGTAACAGAATTTTTATTAAGAGTTTGCTCATGCCAGTCCCCTCCCAAGCACATTCTATTTATATGGCTTATAGAACGACTGCAAAGAGTGAAATCTCTCAAGTGGCTAAAGCGAGAGCCATTGCTCTGATTTGTGTAGTAACAGTAATGAGCAGATAAATATAATATTCATTTATAAACACTGTACAAATGCCAAATAAATTTTCACAATAGATACCAAAGTAGATAACTTGGATTGTAACGTGACGGGTAATTAGTTTTCAAACTTAGGTCAGAAAGCTCAAGACTTGGGCCCCCAAAGTTTTATAGTCTATTTATGGTCCCAAAATAAGCCTTGTGGTTTTCCAAGACGACAGGTAGGCCTTTCACTGAACTCAGCCAATGCTGCAGCTATTTGTTGGAACTATTTGTCGATTTTAAGTATGCTATATGCCTCTGAACATGTATTTGCAAGTTCGAAAATTTAATCTGAAGTAACTTCCCCAATGCATCTTGGAGGATACCCTGGTAAGACGTGAGATTTTAACTCAGAATTGCTGGCCATCTGTCCTTCCCCAGCACAAGACCAGGGTGTACGCGGCTTGTAAAAGGGAAATCTGTTCTTTT